>OMNZ01114340.1:21444-49196 GCA_900303255.1 Lesueurigobius sanzi
CCCCACCACTATACCTCTGCGCCCACTGTCATAAACATACTCTGTACTTTATACTTGTCATCCTTCATCTGTGTCTCCTGCGTCGCTTTCTCCAGCTCCATCTGAACCTGAAGTTAAAAAGACCCACTGCTGTCTTTGCTGAAAGTCTATACCTTCCCACTCCCTTTTATTTGTCAGACTCTCTCTCGGCTCCCTGCTGATCATGATTTTTAGGCAAGGAGAAAACTTTCTGCTTTTTGCCCCCAAGTCTCCGTGCTTACTCTTTTTAGCACGAAAAGCACTCTTATGCAATGACTTTTTTTGAAGGGCAAAAAAAAATGTTATGGCTGCAACAACCAATACTCACTAGATTTGAGCGCTGTGACAAACTGCCCTTTGACAAATAGGTGCTATTTCCTTAGTCATTTTTTTTTTAGGACAGAGGTCTCAAACTGAAGACTGTGTTCCACTGTTGTCCGTCCCTGGTATTAAAATTACAATGTAATATGGTTAATAAAAACTGTTATTCAATAATATAAGTTACTATTACAACTATTTCTAAATATCTGTCAATATTTTAGATTTCTTACTGGAACTCCCTCCACTGATGTGACCAGATATGGGCCTTGGTGGCTATCAGTTTGGATTAGGACAAATACACAACCCAAACTATGTGTGAAACCAAATTTTGAGCTATCAAAAATGTAAGTTGAATAGGACTCAGATGCTAATGAGGCACTCTCTGTTATCTATCTGTCTTCATTGCTTCTATGTAGGATGAATCATACATAATGCATTTACAGGTAATGCTCTATCAAGCCAATGCCCTCAACTCTGTAGAGCCTAAATGAGACAGTCCAGTCTTGAGGGAAATTTGATGGCTGGCGCAGCATCGATATGTTCCCGTGGCCCTAAGTGGCTGACAAAGTCCCTCCACATCTGTTATCATTATCATCATCAGTAAAGCATTTCAGCTCTGTAACTAAATCCAATCATTACCAATGGAGTCAGCAGCCACGATCTATCCCGGTCCGATGGGCTCATGCGCTCCAGCAGAGAGGGGCCTGGCTCCCATCAAAGGATGCAACGTTATCTGAGGCGCACAGCCACAGACCCCAGCCTCAACTCACCCCCCCCCCCCCCCCCCACCCCCGCACCTCCAGCCCCTCCACGCTCCGCTGTGTCGCCGCAAAGAGATCAAGGACGTGACATTTTACCGGAACACGCCGCAATTTACAGCAAGGCGCAATATGAAAGCGAGTAAACAGACTACCTGTTCACTGTGTGTGCGTCATCTACACCAGGCAGCAGCCAGTGACAAGTATATTTGGCCCTATAATGTCTGTTCCCACAGCGCATATGCACAAATGCAAAAAGAATGCTGTTTCATCTCTTTGCTATTTATAATGTTTGAGTCGCTTCATCACTGCTCCCTCTCCAACCTCTGTCCCACGGTGGGGTGATTTGTTTTGCCCGCTCTTTCTTTGGGGTATTGCCCCGTAAAGGTCCAGCTGCGGCCAAAGCTCCACCGCACTCTTCACTCTCTCTCTGTTTCTGCCATTTCTCTTCGGTTATAAAAGATGACAGAAGCAGCTCTGCTCAGCCCCGCTGAGACGAAGCGGTGGTCCTGGCCGAGCTGAGGAAGTCGTGGTGACCTTTCCCTGGGGCTAAAGAACTGGTTGATGAGGATTTCATATAGACAGGGGCCAATGGGGTCTGACAATCTACATTTACAAGATACACACACAAGAAACAAGGATGCTGGCAGCAAGACGGTAACACCTTGTGAATGTATTTGTAGACACTATACACCCTATGTGCCACTGCAATATTGAGGGAAATGTCATGTTTTACAAGATACATGGAATTGAAAAAGCATAGCCAAGCAACTAAAGTCCAATTCAGAATGTATGGTGCATTATAAGATTATTGTGAAAGTGGACAATAGCATGTTTTGTGACTTCATGGAATTGAAAATCAGTCACATTTTATATCACTGCAAATGTAGACATCCACCAGTAGGCTCCCTAAGCTTACAATAACTACATTAAGCATTGGCATGTGCGCTGTATACAACACAAGCCAACTACCATACAGCTTTTCTCTGACAAAATGGGCTAGTGGCAATATCCTGTGTCCTCAGGGGGCCGATATCTAAACCATCTCCATCCCTTGATAGCCCTGGCTCTGAACCTGCTGATCAAGCTTGTTCTTATATAGGACACCCAGACAGCATGTCAGCAGCTCGTGCCAACTCACACCAGCCAAACAAACACAGTTTAAGGATCACAACAACAGCCCCGGACCATTTCTCTTCCTATTTTCTTCAACACAAATAGACAAAGGCACCATTAAAGACAAAACGCAGGTCCCCAAACGCAGACGAAGTGCAGATATGATGATAGACCTGTTACATTTACAGCTGGTTTGTTGTCCCCTTCTGAGCTTCTGTCTGGGCAAAACGGCACTGCTTATGGGTCATAAATAAAACAGAAGGCGTCTGGGCCAGTGGATCGAGGAGAGAGGAAGGTGAAGAGGAGGCGGAGGCAGGCAGGCACTAGGAAAAGATTTAGTGCTATGAGCAAGTATAACCTGTATATTACATGTCATACAGTGAGTGGGTGGTATCCAGGGTGTAGGCAGTTCATTAGTTCATTGTGTTTGAGTTTGGCATAAAATGGAAAATCATTCCAGGGAAAACATTTGTGGACTCCCATAGATTCCTTGAAGGGGCCCTGGCCTTCAAGATCAAGGTGACTAATGACCTCTGTCTCAACACCGACGCAGGCAAAGTCTTAGTTCTGCTGGACCTGAGCGCTGCCTTTGACACAGTGGACCAATGCGATTTTGTTACAGAGGTTAGAAAAGTGGGTGGGAATCTCAGGTACTTATCTTGAGGACAGGACATACTTTGTTGAAATTGGAAACTGTGTTTCAGACAAAATGGCCGTGACCCGTGGGGTTCCCCAGGGGTCGATCCTGGGACCCCTCTTTTTAATTTTTAATCTATACTGTACATGCTTCCATTGGGTCAGCTAATTATGCAGCAATAATGTGTCCTACCACAACTATGCAGACGACACTCAGATCTGCATGTCACTGACGGCAGGTGAACATGGGCCTGTAGACTCACTCTGTCACTGCATGGGACAGATCAGTGTGTGGATGCAAAATAACTTTCTCCAGCTAAACTCAGACAAAACTGAAATTATCAGTTGATGAGAAACTCATCAGTCATCTCTCTCTAAAACCTAAAAATCAGGTTAGAAATCTAGGGGTAATCGTGGACTCAGACCTGAACTTAAACAGCCACATTAAATCAATAATATCATCAGCTTTGTACCATCTAAAAACATTGCAAAGATCAAAGGTATAGTGTCTAAAGCAGAGTTAGAGAGTTTAAATATGTGTTTGTCTCCAGCAGGTTAGACTGCTGTAATGGCTGCTCACTGGCCTCTAAACGAGCTGTAAAACAGCTGCAGTACATCCAGAACGCTGCTGCTCGAGTCCTCACTAGAACCAGGAAATACGACCATATTAGTCCAGTGCTCAGGTCTTTGCACTGGCTTCCTGTCACTCAGAGAATAGACTTTAAAACAGCTCTGCTTGTTTACAAGTCTCTTCATGGTCTAGCACCAAAGTACATCTCTGACATGTTAGTGCTGTATGAATCATCTCAGGCTCTAAGAACCTCAGGGAGTGGTCTCCCGCTGGTCCCAGAGTCAGGACTAAACATGCGTTCCAGTTTTCTGCAGCTAAAATCTGGAACAGTCTGCCAGAAGATGTGAGACAGGCCTCAACTTTGACAATATTTAAATCCAAGCTGAAAACGGTTATTTTTACTGTGCATATGACAACTGAAAAATATTTTATCTGCACTCTCTCTTTAATGTAATTGTAATTATATCTATGTTTTATTGACAGTAATTATTTGCCTTCTTGTAATTTTATGAAATTGTGAAGCACTTTGAATTGCCTTGTGTATGAATTGTGCTCTACAAATACATTTGCCTTGCCTTTGCCTTGCCCTCCATTGCAGACCAGGGCATATTGATGAAATGCTGTGAATGAATGCAGCCTATAAAACGTGCACAAGGACTGGCACCGCACAGAATTCTTAGGTGCATGTGTAAATCTGTGAGCTTGTGCCAGGAGATGGTACACTCTGACATTTCACTCTCGGCAGGCAATCAGTCCTCTCCATCTCTCGTGTTCGCCTTATCTTTATCAAGCCACATGCTCACCCCAGCACTTAGATACTTCCAGTCGGATCGCCCCGGGCACACCACCTCTCAATAGTAGCGCCAATGTTGTAAAAGGAAAAGTAGCAATAAAATCAAGGTTTACATGGTCCTATTCCTGCAGACGGTTATTGTTATTGAGGCTAAATCGATAACTCGCACAGCAAATAATTGTATTGGATAATCTACTGTAAGTCAAATCATGATTAAAAAAACATTTTCAAGGAGGTGCCCACAGAGGAGCAGGTAAGATAAAGTTCTTCAAACCGGTTAAAATGGCATCAGCCATTTTTTTTCACTTTCAAGTCTGAATCAGGCTTTAACTGACCAATGCCAATAAATAAGATTGCTTATTGTGAGGATCAGGGCTAGGCAACTTTCAACAGAAGAATAGCCATTTGGGCATTTCAAAGAGCTGCAATAGTCCTATTTTTATTAATGTCAAATCTATGAAACTGTATGATTCTAATAAAAGGAAATATATGGATGATCTGGAGGACCTTTCCTTGAAAATTTGAACACATCATTTGTCACACAGAGGCTTTACAGAGCTGCATGTGGCTCTTGAGATAGCAGTTTCCAACCTCTGGTGTAGATCATAATTCAACTGAAACTCTGAATATGAAAAATCATTTTAGATATATTGAGTTCAAATCTATGGGTTTCAATTCATGACATAAAAATAATATATACCGATAATGATCAAAAGGCACATAAAAATATACTGACGACCCCAACAGAATAGGAATTGCCTTCTTTAGTAGTTATCGAGGTCCATAATCATGACAACAGGGTAATGATATTATGTGTGTAAATTCATAAATAGCCCTGATCAAATCCTTTACCACACTGACCTCATGCAGCCGCACCCTTTCACGTGAGGCCTACAGCCTGAGATCTTGCACGTCATAATTACCTCATTACACTCATTAACGATGTCCGGACCTGTGTCTATTCTCCCCTTGCCTTTCGTTATCTCGGTGCCACTCGCTCTGCTCCTCGCCTCGCTGCGTGACATCTGCAGCCCTTAATAAACGCACTCTTCCTGCTTGTTGCTCCTGATGTGTTCCCTCTCTTGGGGATTGTATCTTTTATCAGTGCTTCGTATTAACAAGACGCTTCAGCATGCAGCTCTTCACCGCTTCCTCCCGATCTGTGCGCGAGCGCGAAAGATCTCAACAAATGATTTCAAGGAGGCAACATGAAAAGCTCGCACTACATGTTGGGGCCCAGACACGCAAAAGATCTTCATTCGGTGGAGCAAAGCATGATGGGTGATGTAAATACTAAAAATAGACTCTCATTATTGCAGACTGTGCCCTAGCGTGGGGCCCTCAGTAGTGCCATGCCCAATTAGCCCTGATCAATTCCGAGTGCAAACTGCAACAACCCCAGCATCGGCCCCATTATAAAAGTACACACCGACAGAACGCAAGGGCTGCAAGACATTGGAAAAATATCTAATTGAGAGTGCCACTTACAACGATTTGGTGCACTGCAAATTCGTAACATTAGGAGCAAGGGGAGGTCATGAAAGTAATACTAATACAAGAATCAGTTTGTAGAGGCCTAAACAACAGGTGAGCAAATGCAAAATAAAACTTCATGGAGACAGGATATTCTATCTTGAACAGTGTTTTAGTCACATGACGGAAACGCCACCTGACGCCATATTGGATCAATTCTCCATTGTAAACAGAACCTGAACTGAACTCGTCAAGCTATTCCCTGCTCAGCTATGATTCCTTTCTCACTCTTTTTAACAGAGAGAGACAACAGGGATTATTACAACCACAGAACATGCTACACAAAATACAACCAGATCTTAAAGCATAAAAATAGATAGCAATTACCATGAGGGTTAGGCAAGTTACTTTAAAATTGTAATATATTCTATATTACTAGTTACAGCTTTAACAATGTAATATGTTTGTATTACATATTACTGTCGCAAAAACTGTAACTGACTTACACTTGAGTTACTTTTGCCAAAATATAAACTGAAAATAGTGAGAATAATGCCACTGAACAGAAGTGCAGAAGATTTCCTTTCCTCACTCGTCGCCCCCCACACTCTCCTGTTTAGCTTTGATGACATCAGCTACACCAGCCTCTTTACGCCAGCATCAACTTGATTCGGTGCTGCATTTTATTTGTGGAGAGTTGCACTTGTAACTTGAGTTGGTCAAATTGTAATAACTAATATATTACTGTGTTTAAGTAATATATCGTATTCCTCAGGTACTGAAAAAACTTGAAGTAATATATTTCTGTGACTAGTTACTTTTGTAATACGTTACCCCCAACACTGATTACCATGTATTTTGCCAAAATGCTAACAAATGATTTGCAGCTGTAATTAGCTTACAGGTCTAACACAATGCAATACAAAAAGTCTTCGGACAACTGAAAGATCACATGGAAATGTTGAAGTGGTGTTGACCAAAAGGCAATTTGGTGTAGCCACTTACCGGTCAGGCTGCTGATGTTCAATACAAGAAGTCGAAATACAGCCTGGTGTCCTCATCATTGTCTCCAGTGGGGTTTCGTCAACTCAAATCTGCCCCATAAGTTCCACCTGAATATTCATCCTGGCTCTAGTGATGTTCTGGCCAACACCCCAGGGTAACAACTGCAAATACGACCCAGTGCCTTACAGTCCTTACAGTCCACACATTCAGAGTTATCCATCCAACAGGGCGTATATGGACAGAATGAGACCTAACACATTGGGCTGTGTGCTGTTTTGGACTCTAACAAGGCCTCAATCGTAGGTAAAGTTTTTTTTTTGTTCATTTGTTCTAAAGCTCGATAATAGCTTTTGGCCATTGTCGCCAGGGACCCTTCGCACCCATCACACAGTCTCTTCAGGGTGATGCCTTCAGGGAGGAGACTGCGGAATCTACGGGTCAGTTCCAGTCGACTGAGGAACACAGGGCCATCGGGAAGCTGAACTCCCTCCCCTCCCTCCCTCCCCTCTTTCCCCTCCCCCCGCTCCACAATCAAGGATGAGAGAAACATAATTTCGAACCATTCACATGGTTTGACAAATAAAGAATCTTGATTCTTGAATCTTGAATTGTACTGTGTTGTTGTGGCTCAAATTGACTTACGTATAGTTGAAAAGATGGGAAAAGGACAAACCTTTTGATCGGCAGGAAGACTATGAGGCTGCATGCTCTGCTGTTTACAGGGCGCTACAAAAAGGCATAGTGTTTCCACGTTGAATGGGCGCAACACGCCTTTTAACAGGTCAAGTATGTCATTTTGAACTTTTAGAGATAGATATTGATCAGTTTCTGCCCAGTCCATAACATCAGCTGTGCTACATAGGTTTTAATTAACTAAGTGCAGTCTATGCAGTTTGCTAATTGCAACCATTCAATACGCGATTTATTTTTTATTTGATTGAGATTAATTGTGCAGCTAAATGCTAAAAAAGGACGCGTCAGTAGAGACAGAGTCCTCATGGGGAGACAGTGAACAAAACATGACAAGTGCATTCAGCGCGGAGACGCTCCACAGTGCGATGAGCAGAGAGCAATGTAGGTCATAAACATTACACCAAAAACATCACAACACGCTTATATAACTTTACACGTTGGGGACTGCAGGGTTTGCAAATTATTAGCCAAATGAGATGAGAGGCTTCTCAAAATACAGCAGGCAGAAGGCACAGAGACCACAGTGCCAAGAAAAACAGAGCTGATGGAGTCCAATAATGAGGATGATCCAACTACATCATCAGACACAACATTGGTCTAGAATACCTATAATGCATGTAAGAAAGCTTATTATGTGGGGCTTCTGTTGAGCTCTGATATGAAACATACTGTGCATAAAAAGACTAATGAGTATGCAATAAGCTGTAAGTAAAGGAGTTCAGAATTAATCAAGAGCCATTAGAGGCAACAGTGGCTCAGATGGTCGTGTCTTATCATCAGGAGGCTGGAGGTTCAAATCCTGCACACTGTTATTGTGTTGTTAGGCTAGACATTTCACCCACTTTACCCATGTGAATGAATATTGACTAATAATATTTGACTTACACTGCCCTTTACAAGGTTGGGTTGACGAGTTATAAGTTGGGTTGAATCTAAATTGAACATGCTACACAATGCTCTTATCTAAACTTTGAATGTATGTTGTTTCTTAAAACTTGTGAGGGACTCTAGAAAGTCCTGGAAATTAAAGACAATGATGAGAGCAGCATTAACAAGCTTTTAAAAAATACAAAACAACTGATGCCCCTAGATCAGGTATGGGCAAACTTTTTGATGCACACTGTGGTTTGAACTTGCCAGGTGGGTCGGGCCAGTCGCAGTAGGGTCGTGGGCGTTTCAAACAAGTGCAATTCTCAAAAAGATCTCCAAAATACATTTCCGAAAGCATCAAAATATGGCAGAAGGTATGAAATATCAGAAAAACATTGCCTTTTTAACCAACACATATAGGGCTTGGTACTGCTATGCGGAGTAGCTACTTACCGGTCAGGCTGCTGATGTTCAATACAAGAAGTTGAAATACAGCCTGGTGGCCTCATCATTGTCGACAGGGGGGTTTAGTCAACTCAAATCTGCCCCATAAGTTCCACCTGAATATTCATCCTGGCTCTAGTGGTGTTCTGACCGACAGTCCAGGATAAGGTTAAGGTGAGGTTAAGGTGAACTTTATTGTCCCGTAGGGAAATTTGTCCTCTGCATTTGACCCATCCCTCGGTGCCGCTGCAATCCGTCAGGGTTAGGGGGCGACCGCAGTGCAGCGCCTGGGGACCCATCTCCAGATGTGAAGCCAGGCTAACGGTCAGAATCAGATTTAACCTAATGTGCATGTTTTTTGGATGATAACTGCAAATATGACCCAGTGCCTGACAGTCCTTACAGTGCACATTCAGAGTTATCCATCTAACATGGCGGATATGGACAGAATGAGACCTAATGCATTGGACTGTGTGCTGTTTTGACCATAACAAGACCATAACAAAGTTATTTAATTTATTTGTTTAAAAGCTTGATAAAAGCTTTTGGCCATTGCACTTGTGGCTCAAATTGACTTATATACAGTATAATTGAAAAGATGGGAAACAGGCAGACCTTTTGATCGGTAGGAAGACTATGAGGCTGCATGCTATGCTGTTAACAGGGCGCTACCAAAAAACATGGTGTTTCCACGTTGCATGAGCTCAACACGCCCTTTAACAGGGTAAAGAGGCAGGCGGACCGCATTAGGCCCCCGGACATCAGTTTGCCCACCTCTGCCCAAAGAAGTTTCATGTTTTCATGATTCCAACTCTGAATAGCAAGCAAGCAAAGTTTATTTATAGGCACCTTTCACAGACAGGAGAAGTCACAAAGTGCTTCACAAAAGAACAATAATTAGTTACCACTCTGCTGTCCACAACTTTTCATTTAATAATGAACTCCAAAGAACCCCTTAATCTAACTCTGCCGTACTCTGTGACATTTGCCACTCCTTGACATTTTAGTTTCCTGTCTTACGTCTAAACTCTCCTCCCGCTGCTTAGAATCAATTCACTGCCCTTTTTCTCTTTACCACATTGGCTTTTTAACTGCAATTGCCATGTTTTAACCTAGTCCTTGCCTCTCCCCCCTCCAGTCTGCTCTTGCGTCTTCTTGGTGGGTGTAGCGTGAAACGGGATGGCACAGTAGGTGAGCTTAAATTAGGCCAGTGTATAGGGATTACTCGCCCACTCTTAACCTGATCCCCTCCCACTACTGTGTAATCCAGCACTAATGAATATATCACGGCTGACACAGCAGATAAGGCGTCTAGGAACCGCAGTCACAACACTGCTGAATCGTCGACAGACAGAAGTTGGCTGTTTACCCACAATGCCTCAGCGCTGGAGGAGTGCGTATGAGTGGATCGGCTTCATCTGTCTCAGTTATGGCTGATTCAAATGAAGTGCAAGAATGGAGTGGAGAAGGGCTAAATGAGAGAGTCAATACACACTTAACACTTAATACTCCAATAGGGTCCTTACATGGATTTAAACTAAACCGCAGTGTGAACAAAATGATGGTCAATGCTCCGATACGAAGAAGTCAGTTTCAATATCATGGCACTCAATATGTAGAGGAGAAGAGGAGGCAGGGGCATCATTTATAATTTCATGTGTCTATCTACCATCCGTCTATCTATCTGTCTATATGGATTCAGATGACGTGCTTTTGTTACAATAAAATACACATCATAGGAGTGGGCTATATCCCAAAAACATCATGTCGCAGTTTCAATTTTAAGTCAATCCATGTGCACTTAGTATTTCTGTATTGCCTGTTTAACAATCTGAAAAGCCACTGTCTTCTCTATGATTATCATGATTATTACTATTGTTAAATCGGCCTAGCACTCACTCAGAGCATGACAAAATGGACCAATTTTAAACAGAAATACCACTGAATCACATTATGAAGATATCAACAAAAACAGAAGATAATCACAGGGATCAGAACACAATTTGATTGTTATTGCTGTATCGGCCATTAACACTTTCAAATTCATGCAATTTCCCATCAATAAATTGAAAAGGTTTAGTTATAAGCAAAATGTTATTCTGTCTTTCTCTTAAATATTTTGAAAAGTGCTTAGATATAGGCTGTACAGTGCTGCTCTCTGCGGGCATGGCAGATAACTTCAGGCACATTATAGACTGAAAGCCGTAGTCTTATCTCTCCTAGATGTTAGATAAATTTTAAAATTTAATAAATTGACACTGCTTATTACTAACTATCCCTTAACTTTGTCTTGTGTTGTGTCAAAATCTCCTTGGATAATTGTATATATATATATTAAAAAAAAAAAAAAGCATTTAAAGTAGTTGATTTTTGTTGTTGAAATAAAATAACCAACAGCCAACACGCAAACTTACTTCCTGTATGATTTGGCAATCACCCAAAACATTGATAAAATAATCTAAAAATCTCAATATGTTTTGGTGTAACTTTCCTGTCAGTCTATGCCAATGAAAGAGAAATGTTTTTCGATATTTGTCAAGAAAAATAGCACATTTTTTAGGTAAGTGCATAAAATATAAATGCAGTGTGAAGAAAAGAGGAAGGATAAAAGAAACCCCAAGGACAACCTCGGTGCAGCCGCGAAAACTCACAATGAAATCAAAGCAAAAGCTGATGTCTCTGGAATACAAAGATTTTGAGAGCACAGTGTGTCTTATATAACGAAGAAGGAGCCGAAGTATCGCCCACAGGAGTATGATACAGCACACTCCAAAGTTTCATTAAAAATGCAGCAACAGATCAATAATTAGTAAACCAATGCTGTCATGTCCCTCTAATGTGTGCTCTGTGTAATGTAACGGACGCCAGAGGACAATAGGGCCATGACATAATACACAAGCTGGCTCATGTCAGGCTGTTAATACTAGTGGTAGGTTTATTCTAAGTATCAAAAAGTTTTATTCAGTAGCATGCAGATTAAGAATAGTCTGTCTAATAATGATTATAACAGACAGACTTGAAGGCATACCGTGTAACATTCCACCCAAGAATTACAATAAAGTACGAGCATCTATTTTATCACAGATATTTTTATCGTTGAGAAACACCTAAAAATGAGCAAACAAACATGTGTCTTTGCTGTGAGCCGCTCACCTCTCATAAGACTTGACTTGTAACTTTACTGGGAGCAGGACGTCTCCAGCTCGTCTCCATGATGTTCACTAAAAGAGCCAAATATTGGATTTAAATAGGTTAGGTCTTCATCCAAATGCATTATTTGTTTACTCACTTTTTCTCTGTATAAATCTTTAAATCTTTTGGCCATTTTTCATAGAATATGAATGATAACACAAACATCTTTTTTTTTTTTTTTTCCATGGTTAGTGGTTGTGCAAAGCCATTAATTATCAAATAACTGAGTTTACTCTTTTGAAATCATAATGAAACAGAAACTACTCAAATGTCAAAATTGTTCAGGAGCAAAGAAAAACTCACTTCAGCTGTACTCTTGGAAAAAAATTATGTTTGTTTCAAGTAAACTTTGGATCAGGGACATTTGGCTATAGTATCTCTAGTTGAAAAGCGTAAAGAAACAGGTTTTTTTGACAATAAATGGCTTCACACAACCACTAACCATGAGTGAAATAAAGGTTTTTGTGATATCATTCATATTCTATGAAATGCATGAGTTTACAGGGCATGTAAACTTGTGGCCACACCTGTATTTGTGAATGTTGGCTCACTGGTTCTAATCTCAGTCAAGGTGCATAATAGACCTTCCATTTTCAACATGTGACTACTACTAGTAGACTGAAGTGTGAACCCTGGGAGAATGATAACCCACGTGTTTGTTTGTTTTTTATTTTTTTTTTTTACAAATCATCAACCCTGCAGT
The DNA here is from genome assembly GCA_900303255.1 of Lesueurigobius sanzi. Taxonomy (NCBI): domain Eukaryota; kingdom Metazoa; phylum Chordata; class Actinopteri; order Gobiiformes; family Gobiidae; genus Lesueurigobius; species Lesueurigobius sanzi. The sequence goes on from OMNZ01114340.1 coordinate 34,038, forward strand.
GGTAAGAATTGATTTATAATATGAGTTGAAGATATTTACAACAAGAATATTGTCTTTTGCCAAGTGGCCAATCGTGAAAATCTCAAATATATCGCAAATTAAGTTGACGTTGATGAGCACTGTAGCTAGCTAGCAGATTTAGCATCTGCTCACCTTAAAATACAACCACTATACATCTTCAAAGCTTGATATGACTATTTTGTTTCGCTAAAATAAAGCTGGTAATAGGTTAGCAAACAACATTGAGTAGACAAAGTTGGTCCAATTTAGCACGAGGCATCTCGTTCAGTCATAATGGACTTACCACGAAGCTGTGGGCAGCAGAGACATGACTTCATCTTTCTCAAATACAAAGCAATAAAGGCTGATGTGGATTTATAGTCTTGTACTGTAATACCCTTGAGACATGCGGATATTGGCGCTTGTCAATGCGTCATTCACGCAGTAACTTGCAACACAGTCAGCAGCAGAGCCAGGACTGGACTGCGCAAAAACACTGGACAGAGGGCCAGTTTAACCCAATTATAATGCGCGCATTTGTTGCACAATGAAGCAATTGACAGAAGGCCTTTCATGCAGATGAACTGATGCAAAAGGGGGTTTCTGTAGCTCTAGGGACAAAGACATATTTTTCATGGACAGAGATTAACGCATCAAAAGGCAAAGGAAGGTCAGACGCTGACTGGACATCTTTCATTTATATTCAAGATACCATGGGGCTATTTTTATTAGTTTCAGTCTTCACATTGTGCCTTGAAGCTGTTAAACCTCAGGGAATGTCATTTAGATTGACAGAGGGATGACTTCTCAAACCATCTTCTGTAGTCATATTTATCTTTTCTGTTTGGAGCCTAAACTTTAACTCAGGATGTTAATTTCTCCAATATTGGTTTACAATAATTATTTTTTTCTGCCCGACTGAAGCAATACCCACTGTGGGCTTTCCAGTTTTGTAATTTTAACCACCAATATTATATTTGCTACCCGGGGGAGCTCTGCAATCTCCTCTCTCTCTCTCTCTCTCTCTCTCTCTCTCTCTCTCTCTCTCTCTCTCTCTCTCTCTCTCTCTCTCTCTCTCATACCTCCATCGCTATTGGGAACTGTAATAAGGTAATTCACTTTCCCAAATTAAATTCATTTCCATATGTGACGCCTCTATTTGTGGCCCAGTTTTCCATCACAGGTTCAATAGTATAATTGCGTTGGATTTATTGCTCTTTGTCTAAGAGCCTCTTTCTGGGAAGGCCAATTGGAGGAGGCTCGTCATTATTTTGATTAAGATCCTCCGTCCACTGCTGCTGGAATACTGATATTACAACTGAGACCAAGTACGTGTAAAACAGATCCCAAAGGAGGCGAAGGAAAAGGTGCACATAGGTTTTGGGAAGAAGTTAACCCCTTATCACCTATAGCTTGTTTTTGTTCAAAGTCTTATTTGCACCGGGAAACTTCTGCTTAAATAAAAAACTAATAATGAAAGCAAAAACAAGTTCATATCTTATCATATTTTCCACTTATTTCAGAGCACACAAGCAGCACTCGTCACTTTTGAAGCTGCTACCAGTTGTTTTCTCACCCTTTGCTTCATCTTGTGTACTGTACATATTATTTTGCCCCTCCTGTCTCCTCTCCGCATGTCCCGCTCCTCACCCTTCCCCTCCTTCTCCATTCTCTATAATCAGTTACCCGTGGTTGCCTTGTCAATCCACCTGACCCTTAGCTCCTTAAATCACCTCAATGTATTCTTCCCCCCAAACCTTCACGAGCTGTCTGCGTGATCCCCTTCCACTTGACACCCCGGTGTGCGCACGCCCATCCTCCGTGTGCACCCGCCGGCCCATCCCAAATTCAAACAGCCCTCAAGATGCAGCCAGGGAGAGAGGAGGAAACACATTTCTTCTTGACAGCATACACAGACAGAGAAAACACTATGATACTTTGCAATACAACTCAAGGGATCCACCCGCAAGCCTTTGAATGTGTGAGTTTAGAACTGATTGTCTCCGAGGAGGACACAAAGCAAAGCACAGATGAAACAATTGTTGACACTTTCATTGTGAGCAACAGTCAGTTCCCTTAACCCTTGTCTAACCCGGTCTCCGCTGTAATGGCTGAATCACCAGAAAGTGACAAGTGCAGTGCTTTGATCGCGGCAGATGCTTAAGTAATGAGGCCAGCGAGGCAACATCGAAGAATCACTAATTTGGTGCAATGCAACAGGGCTGCGTGAGTGTGAGCTCTGAAAAGTGTATCTCGCGTTCACTTGTGTTTTGTTTACGCGCTTGTTTCTCAGCAGAAGTGCGGGTAAAAGGAGCCCCGAAGCAATAACAGGTGGCTAAGGTGCAAAAGGCCAGCGCTGGACCTCTCTTTGGTGGAGTTGCTAAGAGGCAGCCGGCATACATACCAGTGCTCTCCTCCTACACAGCACCAGCTTCACTTCAGCTGCAGGGGCCGAGGGCATGTGGAAAACAGCCAAATCCTACCATCCACGTTTTCATCTGCCGGTAATGAAAACATTTAAGCAACAATATTCAACCTTGAGGTGGTGGAGACGCAAACTGTACTCATTTTACAACTAAAATATTACAATTCTGAAATGTTATGCCTTGAATTAAAATTGTAAATGAGATGCCAGTGAAAAGCATCTTGATAGATAACTATTCTACCACCTGTGAATGTATAATTAAGTTTTTGAGTTGGAAAATTTGCTTATTCTTGATGTTGTTTGAGCTCTTTGTCCAAATTAAACCTGCACAAAATGAGAAAAAAAGCAATATCTGTCTTTAAAATTGCAATATTTAATATTTTAACAATTTTAACACACTTTTTCAAGGGTTTTTAAAGCTTTTTATTACAAATTAGGGTAAAGGGGAGTGAAGAGCCAGCGGGGAGAGACATTGAGCAAATTGAGTTGAGATTTGAATCCCACTGCCATAAGACTGAACGGTGATGTGCTGCAGCCTTCATCACTACACTCAGCTGCATGTTAGATCAGATTTAAACAATTAATAGCAGTTTCTTCATCAAATTATTTAGATGACAAATTAGTTAGTTTTTGTTTTAGCCTGTGTCAGTCTCATTCAGATGGAAGACCTCAGAGATTTTGCAATTTATTTTAGTGAATGGGTGTTGCGTCGTCTAACATAATTTGGCAATATATTGTGCAGCCCTAAAAACCAAATCCTCCTAACTTACATTCACCTTGGCCTCATTTCAGCCTGTCTGTGTGTTCCTGATTGCAACTGTGCAATTATTTATATCTTTAATTACTGTGCCTCCAGGTTTGTATGGATCCTCTGCGGACCATCACTCAGTGCGACCTTGGCCTTTTCTCTATCCCACTTGATCCTTCAATCCTTGCCTTCAATATCCGCTGGACTGAAGCTGGTTGAAAGGGTGGAAAGTAGTTTCTTCTCTTTCAAAGGGATGCCCACTATCTAGTCCTTAGTCCTTATGTGCTTCATATTACTCCTGCACAGGCTTTTCCCGCTCTTGTCATTGCATACCCCAGCTTTTCTGTGCCTCTTTTTCCTCATAAGTCCCAATTCCATCCATCTCTTTGACAGGACGACTCAATTAACCAGGCAGCGTCAGAGGAGGAGATTACAGCCTGCACCATACAGTAGCAGGTCACTGATGCACTTCCAGTCCAGTCAGCGTCTCAGACAACACCTCTGCTGCTCCTGCTTCATGTAAAGAGTTGTGGCTGCCACACTCCGCTCAGTCCTGCATAAACAGTATGATAATGGGACCTGCAGTGGGTCTCCGGAGGCTCTTTGCCTCCAGGCACATGCACCGAGCCTTATTCAGCTGCTGTAAGAGATGCACTGTGTGGATGTGAGCACTGCAGTGTGTTTATGGATGTTTTACAGATGGTGACAAGTCATTGTCAGCCGCACTCCCTCCCCTCTCCACTGGGTTCAACTGGAGCAGGCTCCAGGTCACTGAGGCATGCTGGGATATTCCCCACACCACTGGACTCGACAGACACAAGCCGATGAGCAGATATGAAGGTATTTGAAGTGAAGTCAGTGTCAGTGATAAACACAGCGATACATGGGTAGATGCACTAACCACACACGATATCTAAGCAACAGACATCAGACAGAGCAGCCGCTTCTGGCAGTTCTCTTTCCAACATCATTAACACAGGCACAGGAACATTGTCGGTGTGCTGCGGGGCACAGCAGATGTGTAACAGGCCGCAGAGGGTAAGGATGGCAGCTGCGTGGCACGAGGCCAGGTGAGCGCTCTATTCACCGCTACACCTGTGCAGACTGATTTTAGCACTGCCCCGCCCTGCTTTTCTCCCTGCTATGTCTCATTTTATATAAATATCCTCTGCTGACTCTGCCGCCTGTTGATATCCCGCTCAGCTCTGGGTTCTTTTGCTGTTGCTGTAAATCTTTGCTCTCCCGCTTCCTCTGAGCGTTGTAGTTTGGGGTTACTCATCCCTGTCTCTGCCCCGCCACAACAGACCGACTGCAGCAGCAGGAGATAAGATTGGTAGACTAGAAAATTGTTGTAGTCTGCTGTGCTATATATGCAGCTGAATTTCATCCTCTATGCTCAGGGAATATGACAGCAGCAATCATAGGCTGCCTGTACTTAACAACATTAAGCCATTTTGGCTATTAGCTGGGGGAGGGGAACGTGGTGAGAAAACGAATATTCATTTCATAGCTCCAAAGCAACAGGAGATGTGAGAAGAGCCTGGTGTATGTCTGAAAATATCACATTTGAATAGCAAAGCAGAAAAGTGTAGACCATTTGCATAATGCATTATAGATGAGATTAAAGCCAGTACTGATTTACTCACTAAAGATAAGAGTAAAAGCAAAAAAAAATCATCTTTTTGCAACATCAAAAACAATATAAATGCAGATGGCTGAAAATAAAGAATCAAAATGTTGAAAGTGAAAAGGGAAGCTGTGTCTCAGTGATCTTCAGCTCAAATCTCTTGGCAGTCGAGTGCAGTGTGATTCTGAGAAAACCCTGTTGCATGCAGTGCTCTAAATGTTTAATTAGCCAAAGAAAAACGCAAACCGAACGCAAAAATTACAACAGCAGAAAGTAGCACGTACCAACAGGTTATTCCTCAGTGACAAGTGACGCACAATCTCCCAACAATGAAAAGATTGTACAATTTGTGACTATTGCACATTAACCAGTAGTAACACATCAAAGGAGCCCTTGCATGCATTTCCAAGCGTATTTGAAAATTGATATTTGTAATTAACCTAAGTATGATTACACATCCATCAGAGCAAAGTGCTTTCACTGTAAATCACAGACGTGAAGTCACTAACTCACACAGTAGAACACATTTTCTGTTAAAAGTAGCTCAGAGCCAAAGGTGTGATGAAGCCACCACCACCTTGCAGCCTAATTAATCTCCTCACTCCAGCGCGCTCTCCCCCTGCGCCCTTACAAACTGTGCGCCCTGACTAAAAGCACACCTTACCTCCTCACAGATGCTCCACAGTGGCTTCTTCCCAAGTCCCTTTTTCTCTTTGCTCCCGTTTGCTTTCTGTACGCACTTGTGCCTTTTTCTCCTCTTCTCTCTATCAAATTGATTGTGCCCCTGTTCTGTGCTGATGCTGCAGTGATAGGAAAACACACCCTCCTCCGGCCGCTCTCTCTGCCTCCCTGACTCTGATTGGCTGCCTGCTAGAGGTGACATCACCCTGCCTCTGCCTTTGCCTCCTCCTCTCTCTCTCCTCTCCACCTCTCCGTAGACTCTGACCATTCCTTGATTATTACACCCAAGTCCCTCCTCCATCTCCTCCTTGTCCTCTACTGCCATCCCTGCCTGCTCTTCCTGCTGCGTGGATTATGGGGTTCAAATGCTCATCCTATTCTCAGCCAAAGAGATCTAAGCATACATTTGTACACTGTCTGCAGCACTTTAAACTAAAGCTGAAAGAAAAATTTCACTTGATACACATCAGCAAATTGCAAAGGAGGCAGTTATTTAGTAACTTCAAATGTTCTGCAAACAATATAATACACCATCGCCATGGGGTTTCATGTATAAAACCTTCTGACGCATGTATATATTTAAGTGTACAAGGTGTGGAGGGCTATAGCTCATTGGTCAGTGCAGCCAAACATTCAACTGGGTGCAGGTTTTAACCATGTAACAACAGCTTTTTTAAGGCTTGGGACATGAATGAAGCTCTCCATCTCATTCTAAAAGGTTTGTGTAAGGTCTCTGCCAACTCATTTGTGAGATGTTTGTGAGCCAAGTATATACAGTATATAATGTGGAAAAATTGCCCTTAAAATAGCATCATTCATACAAGACAACCAAAATAGAATAATGGGTGATAGTTTGGGATGAATAATAATGAACCTGTGTGTGGCTTATCTGCTTATCTTAAACAACATGTAGGTACTCTGGCATATACATATCTGGGAATATGTACACATTTACAGTTTAAAATACAAAGATGAAATAAATAATATAAAAATGAAAAAATAGAAAATAGAAAATAGATAGATTTACAATTTTCAATACACAATATATACAAAGACGAAGCAGATAAACATGGAGTCAGTGTAAATGAACAATGCACAGTGAGCAATGACATGGAGGTCAATGCAGCTGGAAGATGTATACACAGTACTTTACATGACTATATGATTTGGCTCAGGAGGTCCAGCTGCTTATAGACTCAGCCAAGGACCTTACTTACTGTACATTTGCATAGCACATTGCCCATAGCTCTTTCCTCACTCCTTCCCCTTCGCCACAAACTACAAAGGTACAAAATATCGCCCTTGAGGTTTTTGAGTTAGTCTCCTCCATGCTCCAGTGGGCTCCTCTGTTTAATTTATCCCTCCTCTAAGACACTGCTCGGCCTAAATCCATTATATTCTAATCAAAGGCGCAACTGCAAAGAGCATTATGTAAGTATGGAGAAAAGAAATGTGTCGGGAATTACTGCCTCTGTATCTTATCAGAGTGAGATGGGGGCGCCGAGATTTCAGAGTAATAAAACAGGGCTTAGTACAAAGCGGTGTCTGGCTGTTTGCTGTTGTGACAAGATAATAGGCTCGTATAATGTCACAGAACGATGATGATCCGGTTACAGAGAGAGATAGGGACCCACCGATATAATGTTACGACTCCACTGGTTTAATCTGAAGTCTTAACTGGGTAAATTTATCGACAGGCTGGCTCAGACGGGTGGTTTATCCATCCCAAACATCCTAAAGTCCATCGTGCGGTTCTGATCCAGGGGGGTTTCAGCCACAGCACATGAAGGTCGAAATTGAGTTATTTTTTATCTATTTATTTCATGCTTTATTGATCTCTTGTAAGGAATGTAAGGAATTTTGTCTCTGTATTTGACTGATCTAGAGATAGATCCAGATGTCAAGCCAGGCTAATGTTCAGAGTCACCTGGCTGCAGGATAAATCGAACCCAGAACCGTCTAGCTATATGAAGCACAAATATTTTGGTGCATTTTTGAGGCTTTTATGAGCAAAAACGCATTACCCATTTCCATTTTGCTCCATGAATGGCCAAAACTTTAACATAAATATCTCAGAATCATTCAGAATGCAGATAGAACCTCATAATCTCATCAATCTGTTGGACACTGCTGGCCTCAGTCTTGTGACTTTGCCTCCTGACTCCGCCAGTTGGTTGAATGTTTCTTCCCCTTATCAGTAGTGGGCAGTAACAAAGTAAATGTACTTAAGTTCTGTACTTAAGTGGAGTTTTTGGGGGTCTGTTCCTTACTTGAATAGCATTTTTGTTGAAAACAAACTATATTTGACAAACAAATATAATACTTTCTACTCCACCACATTTGTAAAAAACCTCTTTTTACTCGTTACTTATGGAGTGCAGACAAGTTGGTCGCCTCATGGTTTTTTCTCTGATTTAATATCATGTCCACTGCAGAACAGAAGGTGGCACAGTGCAGATGTATCATTCAACTAACCATACAATGGTTTGTCCCTCAAGTATTTACTAATTTAGTCTGAATATATGTGTTGTTTTTCTATTCTTTGGTCATTTATATCTGCACGAGTTAAACCAGAGTGAACTGAAGAGGAAAAGACGTCAGAAGTATTGTATATTCATATGTGTCATGTTTTTGATTCACAACACTCAAAATGAAATGTACTTTTTACTTTGAATACTTAAGTACTTTCTAAAGCAAATACTTACCATGGGGAAACTTTCACTTTCATTGGAGTAATATTTGACCAGTAGTATCTGTACTTTTACTCAAGTAATGCAATGAAGTACTTCGCCCACCACTGCCCCTTACATGCTTTACTTTCCTGTATAAAAAACGACTGGGGGGTGAAGGGGGTTGGAGAATTTGTGTACTCCCTGTGACTGTATTCTGTTATAATTTATGTGTGACACTGTGACTGTTTTCTAACCTTATGGTCACAGAAATATAAAAGAAAATGTACATACAATACAAATTTTGTGATATTTTCTTCCCAGCAGAATGTGGGAAAAGTTTGTTGTGTATTCCCATTGTGTACTGTGTCTGTATACATTAATAGTACAACACAAAGATGAGCATAACACTTACATTACCAAGATAAAATGAAGGTGTTAAATAAATCAGGCAGTGCAGGAAACTTGTGAATGTGTGAACTCTTCCTCTCTTTGGTTCAAACTGGAGACTTCTGTTCTTTCTGGTTAATGTTCCTGATTTCCCACCGTCTCAAAAGGTTTTAAAACTTCAGAAACAATTACATTACCATTTCTCTATTACTATTTTTCATCCATTCTAGACTTTCTGTCGATTGTGGGAATGTTTAGTGTGAGAAAAGAAAATAGGCGTTTTATATTTAGGGAACCAATTCTTAACCGTATAAGTTTAATAACTTTCCCAGCACATTCACCGCCATCAAAACGTAAAATTACTTTTCTCATTCCAACAATTCAGGGATCCACAGTGTCTTATAGAGTGTGGAATATGTTCTTCTCATACGATAATGGCACAATACCTCGACAAAAATAAGATGTGTTAATTGGGTGGTGAATCCACAGGAAACTGCTTCACAAAAATACATCAAATTATAAGAAGGCAAATCAAATCAATCCATACAACATTGCAGATATACTTTCAGTGTCAGCTGTTTTCAGCCTGAATTTGAACATTGTCAGAGTAGAGGGCCTTCAGGAAGACTTTAACAGAGTGTCTCACAGCAGGAAGGTCCTGGGGTTGATTCACGGGAAGGACCTTTCTGTACAGAGTTTACATGTTCTGCCTGGGTCTGCGTTGGTTTCCTCTGGATGCTCCGGTTTCCCCTACCACTAAAAACATGTACAATTAGTTCCCCTCTGGGGCCAGGACTCCGTTAAAAAAGAGATCATTAATCTCAATTGGATTTAAATAAAGGTCAGAAGAATGTAGTATTTAAATGTATGTGTGGAGACAACTCTGTGCACAGCAGATGCCTGGACTCCACCTCTGCTGGCCCAGAGGTGACATTATGTGCAGCGGAGGCAATTTGAAATAATTAGAACGAGACCTGTGAAGCTGTGTCACCACCTCATGACATCAGCAGGTGGGATGTTATGAGGTGGAAATGGGCTGAATACACGATACAAATATATACTACTCAATCAAACCATGAATCCAGGTATGGTTAGAAGCACAAAAATGGTACCAGTTTAAACCTTTTTACTACTTCACTACAGGAAAGATATTGCAAACTACTTACTGTCATCCAATTTAAAAAAAAAAAGAATTAGGTCTCAGAATGGGCTACCGAAATAAATAAGGAGGCAAACAGGTCTGGACCAAAGAAATTGACACAGATTTATGCTTTGTTCCTAAAAATACCACACAGAGCAGGTAACTGGGGCAGTGTGGTGTCCACTCTAAAGCTTCTATCTTAAATCTGAGTATATTTCCTATTCTCTGTGCTTTGCCTCTAGCTCGCTGATGCCAGCGCATGCCCATCTGCTGCGGGTGCTACGTGATTTGCCAAGCACTCACACAAAAGCTGGGACAGGATGGACAGCCAGGAGGAGAAGTGATTGATGATGCCACTTGATGAAGGTGTGGGACCTCTTCAATTATGTGAAGACCAGCAGTTCGGGGTCAACACAGCAGCCTGGAAACATGCCAGCGCTGAAGACAAAAGCTAAGATAAATCTTGATCATCAGCCAATTAAAGTTAGTTATCAGCTGTTTTGAATGTAGGGCAATATCTGAGAGTAATCATGCCATTGAAATACTATTATGACCACCTCATTGGCTATTATTAGCCATTTTAAAAGGGCAGGTACAATAAGAGAGAAACAGTTTTTCTAAGACATTTCCAAAAAGAAAATTGGCAAATGTTGTTCTTGATCATTATTTGATAGTGATTGCATTGACAAATCTGCCATATTATTCTTATGGCTGAAAGTCCTTTCTACTGGCCAACATCATGCACATGTTTATGAACTTTCGGGCACCTTTATGAGAAAATAATTAGACCTTAGTTCATATGTGCTGACAGAGAAGACTTTGAGCTTTTTGTTTCATGTGGAGCTATAGCAAAATTAGCAATAAACTAAGACTTAGAAATCTGCGTTTTGATAGTCATGGGATTTAAACTGCCCTCCCCTATAACAATACTATAACTATAACTATACTATAACTATAACTATACTATAAATATTGGCTCTATATAATGTGATGTCAGTCAGTGCAACCTCCTTCATAACCATTGAAAACGTGGGTCATCTTCTAAATTGCTGTGCAGTATGCCCAAAAGAGGGACAGGTGGGCATCCCAATGCCTAAAGTGAAAGTATAAATTGTAATAGGAAATAAATTACAAGGATTTAATATAAAGTATACTGCAATTGCTACTTTCATTGTTATGACACAAGCCTTTAGTATAAATCAGGCCTGCAGGACTCACACAGATTATATCAGGACTAAAGCACATCCAAACCATTAGGACTTTATCAGACCAGCAATCACTTAATAGCCTTTCCTACTGGTGGTGTGTTTTTTTTTACTTTGAAGTACTATTACTTTTTCAAAAAGTACATACTGCATAATCATGACAAGCAGCCCCTTACTTCGCTTTTCCCCCATGCCAAAAGAGAACTTGAACTTTGCACAGAGTAAAATCACCATTTGCACAAGCTTAAATGTTGTGGTATGTTTCCAAAGCACCACCGGCAGTTCTATTTTCAGGAGGAACTGATCTAACATTTGGAGATACTTATTAAGATGTAACCGTCGACGAACACGACACAGAGTCATTTAGACCCGGCAGCCTCGCTCTAACAGGCTATTAAAACAAGGCCAGCGCTAATATTTAAAGGGCAGGACAAGTGCCGAACAAAGGAAAATTAGCCCGTGCCTTGTGGGAAATGTCACTCAGACAAATCAATACAGATAATGCACATCCTGTCTCTGTCAAACTGTTTCACCTTCACAAAAACAGGATCAAGAACAGCAGCTCCCTCGTTTAAAGCTACTGTACGTTCACCTCAGCTGTCAGCGAGCCTGGACCCTCACACCAAAACCTTAAGCTCTCTTGGACATTTCTGAATCACCATTGCAAATGTTATGATACACAGTATATTATGTTATTCCTTTATGGAATCTATTTACACATTCACAAAATCCTTATAATACTCTGACATTTTATTGGGACTTCTGTGTCCTATGATTCATCCAGTGGGAGACATATCACTCCAGCCACAAGTGACTCGTGCATACTGTCTTATCCTTGAGCAAGACACTGCTTGGTGTTGGTCAGTAGCTTGGTCAACCAGAATACATCCATCCATTTTCTTCGACTTTATCCGGGGCCAGGTTGCAGAGGCAGCAGTCTGAGCAGAGGTGCCCAGACTTCACCATCCACGCACACTTGCTTCCAGCTTAAAGACCATCTCCTGGGCCTCCTCCCAGTGGGACAAGCCCGGAACAATGTGAAGGAGCAGCAGCTCTACTCCAAGCTCCTCACCCTATCTCTAAGGGTGCGGCCAAACACCCTGCGGAGAAAATACATCTCCACTTCCTGTATCCGCGATCTTGTCCTTACGGTCATGGCCCAAATGTCATGACCATAGGTGAGAGTAGGAACGTACATTGACTGGTAAATCGAAAGCTTGATCTTTCGACTCAGCTCCTTCTTCACGACAACAGTCCGATACAGCGATCGCATCACAGCAGACGCTGCACTGATCCGTCAATCTCACGCTCCATACGTCCCTCACTCGTGAACAAGAATGCTAGAATGCATTCTTTTGCAATTCTTTACAAAGATGTGTAGTCTGGGACCAGGAGTTACCTCTGCGAGTTCTGAAGGTCGTGATGAACATTGGGTAACTAATCAGAGAAACCACCTTACCATGTGAAAGCATTCAATTTAAACAAGAGTTATTGCCATCTTCTGCCAAATCAAGAGGCAAACTACTAAACTGTTGAAGTACTAAACTCGGTGACAGAAGTTATAAAGTTTGTTCTGAAGAATATGATTTGATAGTCTTCCTCATTTGAGTGCATCACTCAGACATTACGTAGAGGTCTGTGATTGGAGCTATAAAGGCGTATCGGTTTTGGGATTGGTTGTGAGCAAACCACCAGACTCTCATACTTGAACAGAAAGCAGGCGGGCCAGACTAGGTCGGAGGGGTCAATGGTGCAGATTGGCAGCTGTGCTTCTGTCAGGGCAGCTGTAGATACAATAGTAGCTCACCACCACAGTCTATGGGCACTGAATGAATAATGAATACAGTGTAGCACTTTCAGACACCAATTCAAATGCAAGCCTTTATTGTTATAGTTGTTTTATTTCTACATTGTATAGAAGTTTGATTGAGCAGGGCGACATGGCAACATATTGTTAAATGTCTCTGATTCATGTTTTCCACTCCTGAAGCTTTCGACACCAAAACATTTTCTTATTCCCTTAAAGTTCATAATCTACTGCCACGGCTCTTAAAAAATCCACAAACTGAACATTGCTATCGGCACCAACGTTATCACAATTCACTAAGAAGAGCTTAGATAAAGCTTCATCCTTTTTAGTCTGTAGCTGCTTCTACAATACATTGGCAACTAAGATAGTGTGATGAATGAGCAGGATAGAGAAGAGCTTATGAATGAACAAGTCAAAGTATGGAGTTGCAAGAAAAAGACCTGTAGTCAGCAAAACAGCGCGGCAGAGTGAAGAGCATCAGCCTAAAACGGAGACGTGGGGCAATATAGCAAATGGCTGCAGTCAGAGCAAGTTTAGGGAAAAGGGAGACAGATTGGATTCAGTATCAGGCGCAGACTTTGTCAAGAAACAAAGGCGGCAGGATTAAAATAAAGTAAAACATAACAGAGAGAGAACAGAGCGGCAGATGATAGCAGTAGGAAATACTCAGCAGAGGACTTAAAGCTACTATAAGTGTATACAACTGACTCACAAAAAGACCATTAAGACAAAATATTAAAAGGAAAGGCTAATGAATATTCTTTTTCTACTGTATTCAGGACTTGACACTAAACACTAAGCACTGCACTGGTAGATTTCTATTTTGGCATGTAACGCTTTTCATTTTACTGCCCACTTGGCCAGTTGAGTGTAATAATACCTCGATCTGATTTTGTGGGGTCTCCTGGGGGGCCACAGAGGCGTACAGTTTTTCCTTTCGCCTTGGCACATTTCTCAGATCAGAACTGACATTTTCAAATGTGATTGTTCAACCTCCACATGATCGAGTTGCTATTTAAATCACAAAGTGGTTTTCTTGTTGACAGCAAATGCTCAAGTACGTTTTTTCAAAGTGTTTTGAATAATTTCCTATTTTATATTTACACTTACACTCAGTTCAATAGTCAGACCCATGAAAATGTAGCTATTGCTTCATTGTTTTGAGACACCAAAACCAGATGTCATAATATGTCAGGCCTGAAGAATCTATCCTCAAGAATTTTATCTTAAGATACAACCTGAAAGATACGGTTGTAAATACAGTACATTGGAAAAATATGCAGAACGTATTGAAACTACAGCCGCCCACCGAGCTCCTGACAGTTTCCCCAAAGCCACTCAAACATTATGGTCCATCTATTACAGTAAGAGTAACCTAAGCTAAACACAGTTTGTGTGACAAAAAGTGACCCACAATAGATTATAATACAGTGGTGGTTCTGCTTCATGTATTTTGCAGTGAACAGGTTTAGATTGAAAAAGTAAACTAAGGGATGGTTTTAGTGAATGGCTTTATAAATGATCAAGTCTTTTTCCTCCTTAAAAACATATTTGAATCACAAATCTCACAGTTTCTTCAGGAGCTAAAGCCGACAACAAGCATCTGATCTGAGAAATGTGCCAGTGTCTAGATTAGATTTTATTTGCACATATTGTATATAAAAATATTCATTTACATATTATGATTGAGAAAACAACTGTGCAAGAGAGAGTGAGACGACCAGTCACCTCCCCCAAAATCACATTAGAAACAGGCATAAACAGGCAAGACAATGATCCCAAAACGTCTGTATGGACATCATATAGTTGTGGCCAAAAGTTTACATACCCTTGTGATCTTTTGGCCATTTTGCCATTTTGTTCCACTCATAGTTAGTGGTTGTGCAAAGTCATTTATTGCCAAAGAACTGAGTTTACTCTTTTGAAATCATACTGAAACAGAAACTACTCAAATGTCCCTGATCTAACGTTCACAAGACCTTCAACAACTGCCAGGAAAACTGTTCAGGAGCAAAGAAAAACTCACTTCACCTGAAATACAGGACTCTGACAAGCGTAAACAATAAATGGCCTCATGCAACCACTAACCATGAATGAAATAAGGGTTTTTGAATACTTTTAGATATTAACATTGTTTTTAGCCATCTTTCAAAAAAGTCAATTGTGGATATAGTCTTAAGAGCAGGAGCCAAATTGTTCCAGAGTGAAGGGACTCTATGTTTGATTGACTGTAGTTCTGCTGAAGGGAAGATACAGATCTGTGCTGCATCTTCAGTGAAATACACACATTTCATAAACGGTGGTAGAAGTTTATGGTGCTTTTCTGTCGTTAAGGCCTGGTTTACATCAACTGGCCCTGTTTAGTCTGAGGTCATCTTGATCAAGGTCTGGTGAGACTCGGGGGGTCAAATTGAGCATGTTATGAGCTCATACTGGTGTGAAAACTTTGCGAGCCACTGGTCT
>OMNZ01114413.1:1627-59997 GCA_900303255.1 Lesueurigobius sanzi
AGATAATGTAGCAAAGCTAGCTTGATAGCAAGGTTAGACACATGTATTTCTTGTTTGAAAGGCATTTAGTCAGATCTAACACTATATTACAGCACAAAGAGCTGCTGTAAGAGTTGTTCAAACTTAGTGCAGTGGCAGAGAGGTGGAACAGAAAGTAAAAAAGTTGTAAGCTAGTTAAAATGAATTCTTCCTCTGCTTTACCGGCATGAAACACACTGCTCCCTCTGGTGGCCACTCCAGATAGGGCCCAGAGCGCTTGTCTCAACTACTATTGAAATACAAACTTGTGGGGGCTGACCCCGCCCTCACATGGCCTGGTCCGGTCTTTATAAACCACAGTTCAGCAGAATACGTTGACCACTTTCTTTAATCTCGTTGTGTGCAGGAATATATGGACCCCATGAACGAACACAACGCTCTGAACGAAGCCAAGCAGATGATCGCGGTGGCGGACGAGAACCAGAACCACAATTTGGAGCTGGACGAGATTTTAAAATACAGCGAATACTTTACAGGCAGCAAACTCATGGACTACGCTAGAAATGTGCACGAAGAGTTCTAAGTGACTGCGGCGGGGAGGATGGCTGATGAAGCGGTAGCTGTGCTCTCATGGATAGTTTTCAGGAAATAAAACGACTAGAAATCAGATATTTGTATTGGCGACGGGACAAAAGAACATTATTAAGCAGAAAGTCATTTGGACAAAGGCTGAGGAGCTGCTTTGGCCCATCTCTGCTCTCAATCCAGTTTTGAGTAAATTGGACTATTTTTATTTACCTACAGCAGTGGTTCTCAACTGGTTTGATGTCGGGACCTACCAACAATATATAAGGCTAAATAAGAATTAAACTAATAGAATAGTGAATTAAAAATGTTGAATAGTTTTCCTACAAATTATAAGCATTACATATTTCCATAAAGCTCAGAATATGATCAAAATAACACAATCTGACAGACGTGTTTTAGCAGACAAATCGATTTTTTTTAATGTTCCCAGGAAAGGTCCGCGACCCTCTGAAAATGATTTCGTGAACCACTTTTGGGTCCCGACCCACCAGTGGAGAACCACTGACCTACAGGACCTAGATTTTTTTGGAGGCAAAATAAGATTTTTTCTTTTTTTTTTTAGAAAATGAAAGGGTCTATGTCAGGCAAAATGAACTTTTTTAAGCTTCAATCCATGTTACGGCGTTATATCCTCATGAAAACATACCTGGAGACTCATGTCGTTTCATTTGCACATGTCAGTCTCCTCCTACCGCACTAAAACCTCCAGCCCACACATGTTGCACTGAGATACAGATAAATTCTTCTGAACTTTGGGCCTTTACCAAAACCATTCCCTCCTCCCTTCCTCTTCCCACGTTCACTAAATCCTCAGTGAAGGCACCTTCCTCCAGGAGAGCACTGACCTGGGATTATCCGAAGCATTTACCCCAGACCCTTTACTGTGACGGCAGAATTCGTTTTTTTTTACTAAGCATTTCTGATTCAGACCCCAGAAGGACCTCAGCAATGATGTCCGTGAGTTTGAAGGAGGCCATGTCTACTCCTCCGTCGAGGTTTTTTTTATTTGACCTTTATTTAACCAGGAAAGTCCCACTGAGATTAAGAATCTCTTTTTCAGGGGAGTCCTGGCCCCAGAGGGTATGTTTTTAGTGGTGGGGGAAACCTATGCCACGGGGAGAACATGCAAACTCCACACAGAAAGGCCCCGTCCTGGCCCGGGATCGAACCCGGGACCTTTTAGCTGTGAAGCACGAGCGCTAACCACTGCGCTACCGTGCCGCCCAACCTTAACCTTTTAAAAAGTTTTTAATACCCACCACCTTTTCTGAGGTTGAGCATCCTTTGTCCGGAATGGCCCTACTTTGTTTTCATTTCCTTTTTTTCTTCCTCTTCCTTCGTTCTTCCTCTGATGAGGAAGCTGGAAGACGAGGAGCTTGATGAGGAACTGCCGTCACTCTCTGAAGTTAAGTTGAACTAGTTTGGTGCCTGTTTGGGATGTGCAGGACTTTGGCCTTTTGCAGAATGCTCGTTAGCTTAGATCTCAGAACATTTATCTTCTGTTTTTTTTTTTTTTGCTGCATATGCTATATTTATTTTTTATTTTTTTCGCAGTAGGAGCCACTTGTGTTTTCTGGTCTCTCTTGTTGACTTGGGTGTGCTTCTACATCCATCTCGCTCTGATGTTTTGCCAAATTCAGTGGCACAATGTCCTCCTCCTCCATCTACCAATCCATGTTGTTGTGTGGACACCCTCGATTGTTTCTGGTTCTCATCATACTGGCTGTGCCACTCGCAAGTCAAGCCGTGAGGCATTCAAGTGACAATATGTTACTCTATAAAATAACCAAGGCTAGGGTGTTACAAGCATTGGAAAAGCCTGAATTAAGCATGATGTAGGCCCTTTTACTAATGCAGGCTCTGTGCTCGGAATGTTTGTGGATAACTTCCTGTTGGCCAGTGTAGGATAAAGACCACTTCCTTTCCTCATTTAATTAAAAGTAAGATAAGATGTAAAAAACTTAAGTAGATGTCAAACAGCGAAGTGTGTTTCATCAAAATTAGCTTCAGAGCTAAAGCATGTTCATGGGAATAAACAAGAAGAGGAAGCAGTCGTTACCCGAGCTCGGAAGTTAGCACGAAGTCGCAATTAACATTCCATGCAGAGAAAGAAGCATTAAATAAAATATATTTTTAGAGAATGTAATGGGGTGTTTTGTGCCTGGGCTTTTTACCTTTTTCATTTTTTTCTTTTCACAAGTTTCTGTTCCTTAACTTCCTGGGTACGCCAATATTGTTTGTTTTCTTAATGGCAGTTATTGAGAACAAAGATGGGTGGAACATATACGAGCCTCTTATTCGAGGTTTTAACGCCTGCGGACCAAAACTAAAACCGTTAGTGTCTCAACACTTACACTACAAAGTACAGATGACTACTTAGGCAAAGCTCCACAAAACCAACATCAATATTTCAAATTCAACTCATTTGGACCGATGCAGGAAATCATGTTTGCATTTTGCATCATGCGACCGTGAAGAAGGTCGCATGATTGTGTGTATATGAAGAATCTTAGTCTTGTAAATGTTCACTTCCTGATGCAGTTTGGCGGTGATCTGTTCTGCTCGCAAATGTTTTTCCTTTTCAATTGTAAATCTGTAAATATTCATTGTCATACTATGAGAGAAAAAAAGCTGCTGGCAAAAGAAATATTGGGCGTAAATGTTTTAGCCACTTTATCCAGCAGCGTGTTACAGACGTCCTCAGAGACTAGCATTTGCTCGCAGCGAGACACTGCAGGGGAATAATAATCATTTAGAGAGATCAGTTTGAAACAGCTGCTGTGAATAATTGACATGAACATGAGAAACTAGAATATTGCAAGTTTTCTCAACAAAATATGACATTTATCTGTAAAAATGGCCAGACTTGTCTTTTTTTCCCGCAACCGAATGTTACAAATGGATAGAAGCAGGTTTAAAGTTATGGTTTTATTTTGTTGATATATTCATTACAAAGATTTGCTGATATATTTTTATTTGCTGCTGCAAGAGAAGAAAAAAAAACTAATTTTAGCTTGTTTTATTGGGGTCCAAAACTCTATAGATGAGGCAAGACGTTAGATCTTGGAAAAAACAGTCTGGAAAATCAAAATTCTAAATATTGTTCAGCACAACACTGAAAAATGTGTCTAGGTGTGGAAAGCTGGTTACAGCGATGTGAATTTTCCAATGTCTCATGAAATTCTATGGAGGAACATTGAATCCGTGCAATGTTTGAACCCCTTACTGTGAAGATTAGGCATTTGTTTCCAGGTGAGAGTTTTAATGTTAATCTGGCCCAAACCTGAAGAAGAAGAAACAGGTTTTGTTGCAGTGTCTCGCCTTAAAACCGTCCTAATGATAAAAGACTGTTGTTGCTATACTTTAATATAATAAACATGTAAAAGGGCTGCACATTATGAGACAATTTGAACTTTTCATCAGCGTTTTGACTTGGTTTCAATTTAAAAAGCTTTAATATTGCCTTATTTACTTTCTTATAAATTGAAAATCACCTGATCTGACTTCTAATGTAATATGCAGCCCTTTTATTAGATTGATTACAACAGTTTGTCCTTGTTATAGCACTATCACTGTCCCACCTGTGAGACGGCTCCAGGTGTCCTCTGTTATAAAGATCGTCTCTTTTAATATATTATTGCGCTCATAGAAAGCCTTGTTTGTTCATCGTTACACAATAACTATTATTCACAGCTGCCCTTTCCATAAAGGCCTGGATGTTCCGTAGGTTGCATTTCACTTTCTAAATGTACAAATATTCAAATTTCAGACGGTGGGAACCAGCAGATGTTACTCCATGGCTGTGGCCGTTCTGTTTTTAAAGAAATGTGCCCTACAACAACATACGATCTGAGAAAAAGGGCCTTAAAGTTTAGGCGTCGTCCCTTTGTGTATGTTGTATTTATTCCAAGTATTCTTGTATCTTCTGCTCAGTAAATTTGTGGTTTATATAGAGGAACAGGAAAACACATTGAGAGCTCCTTCACTGGCAACATTAAGAAGTGTTTTAGATGATGTTCTGATGGAGATATTGTGAAAGTTTCATGGCTGTGTTTTGTTCCATTTCAGAACAAGACTGATTTAAGTTTGCAGTAACTCCTCCTAACTGAGTCAGAACAGTCTGAGCTGCACTTTTCCTTTGTCTCATTGACAGATTTGTAGTTACTGCAAAGTTTACATCAAAATGAGGCAGAATTGAGCCATAAAACTTTGTCAACAAATAAAATAGACGACATGAAGCCGGTTTTTAGTCTCAACTCAATACAGATACTGCACTTTTCCTTTTGCAAATGTTCCTATATGTTAAAATGTTATCAAACCTGAGTGAATACCTTTTTCCACAATGGGCCATATGCACACGAGTGGGACGTCTGTCGGCCGACCCCGGGGGCTCCAGTCGGGGGCCACATCATTCGTGTGCATATGCCCCATCCTGGAAAAAAATCCTGAGTTTCGTATTTGTACCATTTGCAAGACACTAGAACTCGATCTTGGAATACACTAATTGTGCGGCTAGACATTCTTTTTGGTAAAATGTGATGTGTTTTGTTGGACATCAAACTGCAGCGTGTGAAAGCAGCCTATGGAAAGCATGGATCCATCATTATCCTTTAAATAACCTGTGGCGCATTGTGTTCATAATGTAAAATATCAGAATGTCAAAGCTTTATAAATGTATTGCAAGTTTACTGTTGTAATAAAACTTAATTTTGACATTGTTCCCAGTTATTTCAACTCAAGTTTGTAGGTTTGGTCTGGTTTTCTCACACCTTTAGAATGTGCTTGGGATAAAAATTAGTTTCAGAATTGCATTTCATCATGGCCACACATTTCAGGATTATGGAAACTAGTCACAATTGTCAAAAACTGACATACTTTTCTGGTCCACACCTGCACTTTGGGTTTCAATCATCAAAATTCATTTCACTGGTTTAAACTTGTACACAAATTATCTGCAGTCTTTTCTTACCCTCAGAATAACTATTCTCCACTTGCCTAGGCATTCTAAATGACAGCCTGCAATCCTTTTATTTAGCAAAGAATACGTGGCCAGGATTAATTTAGGACTAAACCCAGATGGAAACCACTGAGCCGTACTCACTGCTAGTTACTTTGATCTCTTGCTTGTGACCTCTAGCCACTCCCACTTTTTTGACACCTATGATTATGAAATTGGTCTTTGAGAGTACAAAGTAAAAAAAAATAAAAAAACTTGTCTAGTTCAGCATTGAACCTCACAGCCCCTGTAGTTAAGACAAACTGAAACAGCCACATTACAGAAACTACATTTGTGCAGCCAACAAAAGAATTAAGTGGTGACATATAGTCACTGGCCCCTAGTAAAAGTTTACTTTCAGTATTTCTGTGCTACTCTACCAAATTGGATACATTCCAATTTGGTAGACAATTAAACAATTTGTCAGCAATAAACACACAATGAAATGTATAAGTTAATAATCTTTATTTCAGACATCATTAGTGCTCTTTAATACTCCTCTCCTTCCTCCTCGTCATCATCTCCCACACTGTCTGCGCCCACCTCCTCATAGTCCTTCTCTAGAGCAGCCATATCCTCTCGGGCCTCAGAGAACTCTCCCTCCTCCATGCCCTCTCCCACGTACCAGTGCACGAAGGCTCTCTTGGCGTACATCAGGTCAAACTTGTGGTCCAGTCGAGCCCAGGCCTCTGCGATGGCTGTGGTGTTGCTCAACATGCACACTGCCCTCTGCACCTTGGCCAGGTCTCCTCCTGGGACCACAGTGGGTGGCTGGTAGTTGATGCCCACCTTGAACCCAGTGGGGCACCAGTCCACAAACTGGATGGAGCGCTTGGTCTTGATGGTGGCGATGGCGGCGTTTACATCTTTAGGCACAACATCACCACGAAACAGAAGACAACAGGCCATGTATTTACCGTGACGAGGGTCGCATTTGACCATCTGATTGGCCGGTTCGAAGCAGGCGTTTGTGATCTCTGAAACCGAGAGCTGCTCGTGGTAGGCCTTCTCTGAAGAGATGACTGGGGCATAGGTGGCCAGAGGGAAGTGGATACGAGGGTATGGAACCAAGTTTGTCTGGAACTCTGTCAGATCCACATTGAGGGCTCCATCAAAGCGCAGAGACGCAGTGATGGAGGACACGATCTGACTGATGAGGCGGTTCAGGTTGGTGTAAGAGGGACGCTCTATGTCCAGGTTCCTGCGGCAGATGTCGTAGATGGCCTCATTGTCCACCATGAAGGCACAGTCGGAGTGCTCCAGGGTGGTGTGGGTGGTCAGGATAGAGTTGTAGGGCTCCACCACAGCAGTGGACACCTGTGGGGCGGGGTAGATGGAGAACTCCAGCTTGGACTTCTTTCCGTAGTCGACAGAGAGACGCTCCATCAGCAGAGAGGTGAAGCCAGAGCCAGTGCCTCCTCCAAAGCTGTGGAACACCAGGAAGCCCTGCAGCCCGGTGCACTGGTCGGCCTGCGGACAACACACAGTTCAGAGGAAGTCGTCACAATGAGCGCTAGGCACTCGAGTGACACATAAATGAACTCAGGAGTCCACTTCCCTTCCTCTCCTGTCATTTCCATATTAGGGACTGCAGAACATGGACAGAGAGTTACTGATGGACAGTCAAAGGCCACATTTTAAAATCATCATGTTGGATGTAAATGCTTGACTGAAGGAAACTTATTAAAAACGGTGGATCGTTTCTTAATCTCACAGTAATTTAAGCAGGCTCGTCAAAAATTGGAACCATGTTAATGTTTATTTAGTGTTAGCCATTAGCTTGAAGACAAAAACACCAGTGATAAACCTGGAAGTTTCCTTTGAAGTCTTTGCATCCTGCGTGATGTTTAACATGTTGCTTGTGTTGGTCCATCAGTAACGCACCGCCATCGAGAATTATTCATTTGCGCGAGACTCTGCGAATCCTTCAATTGGGTAAATAACAGGAGGGGGAAGAGTGGAGGCCTCCTGAGATTCCAGTCGCACATAGCCCATGAGGGGACTGTTCCCTCACCAGTTTGCGGATCCTGTCCAGCACCAGGTCAATGATCTCTTTGCCGATGGTGTAGTGGCCGCGAGCGTAGTTATTGGCAGCATCCTCCTTCCCAGTGATCAGCTGCTCCGGGTGGAACAGCTGCCGGTATGATCCCGAACGCACCTCGTCTGTGGAGAAGACATTTGATCATTCAGTTAAGCCTAGATTATACTCCCGCAGCTGGCCACGCCCACTGTCCTGCTGCTCTCAAGACGCCAGCCCAAGTCGCTTGAACTTCCGCGTTTCTCCCCTGCATTCACGTTGCATTTATATATTTTTAACATAGAAAGTCACACAAAAGCACTAAAACAGGAGAGCACTATAATGATGGAAAATCACTTGGAAGTGGGAGAAGAAAGCGTTTGAGACATGCGTTCCACAAGGAAACAGACAACCACCAATCACAGCTCCTGCGTTTGACACGGAGTGACTTTTTGGATGAGGTGCACGTCTAAGGCTTTACTGACCAGGACTTTGCAGGGTGTTGGAGGTTACCAATAACCCTGAGGAGATGAGGTTAGGACGACTGTTCATTATTCCACCATCATCATGCGACGAGCAGGTGAATAGAGAAAGAATTTGAAACTAGTGATAATTTTAAACTTTTGCTGTATATTACCAGCATGAGAAAAGTAGTATTGCATGTTTTCTATCATGTTATGTTCTCATAAAGAAATCAGGCATTGTGTGTGCGCAAATATGGCCAAAAATGTCTAGCTTTTCAGCGACAACCTCAAAAAATGGATAGACAGATTTAAATGTATGGTTTTATTTTGTCGGGATTGGAACGTTGGAGTCCATAGGCTTAGAGCTGGGTATTGCCAAAAACTTCACAATACGCATCCTGATACAGGGTCCACGATGCGATACAAGTGTATCATGGTACATAATACAATATGTATTCCAAGAAACGTATAAAATGATCATGTGTACAAGTTTTGATTCTGCTGAATATGCTCAGCAAATTAGGTAGTACTACCTGATGTGTTGTGATGCATTCTGAATTAGCCGAGGGGTCAAACGAGCATATCAAATTATTTTAATTTTATCATTTGTGAATCATAATACAGTTGTGTAGATACGATACATGTATCATCTAGTACCCCAACGATACTGTATATTTCTGATGCAATGTATTGAGCACAGCCCTAGTAGGAGCTACTAAAGTGTAGCTGTAGTCGCCACAATATGAACAAAAAAAAAGCTAAAATAGTCATTGAAGTTACAAGTCATATGTAGTTCTATAGAGAAATGTTGATTCAGTGTAGTAATTACACTCTTCATTGTAAAGATTAGGCAATTTGTTAAGATTTGGAAAATTTAGTTTCGCCTGCAGCGTCTCCCTAACCTGGCATGTGCCAGATTGATATGTGCATCTCTGATTTGAGTTCTACGCATTATCAATCTGGAAAGGCTCTCGTACAATCCAGTCGGGAAAGGGAGGGACCGTTATAAGCAGTACTTGAAGATAATTGGGTGAAGCGCCCGATGGTAGCCGCCTACCGTAATCAGCTACTAACCAATCTCTGATAAATCAAACTTTTGCCGAATCCAGTGGGGAGAAAAGCACACGTCTTTCTGATCAACAAATGCACGAAGGGCGTCTCTTTGCTCCCTTTTCAAAGCAGAAAGAGTTGGCATTTCAGCTAAAACAGTCAATCGCTGCATCGAAAAGTAAATCGCTAGGCGCAGCCATTTTTATTATTCTGTGGCAGAGCGTCTCGGTGTGACGTCATAGCACCATGTCCCGCCTTAAACCCCAATGGAGGCACGTCATTGGTCCCGCAGCTTTCGGAGTCGAGCCCAATCGAAAGGGATTGGAGCCTTTCAAGATGTATCCTCACATTTGTGAAATCACAAATCTCGTGAGAATACATCTTGCAGCGCAAGGTTAGCGTCTTCCCACAAGTTTCCATAATGACCAAAACCATAAACATTGCGGTGCATCTGTTAAGATTTCTGATCTACACCGTACACCCACACAGAAAGCGACAGACTTCAACACACCGATCACAGCCGGCTCCAGATCCACGAACACTGCTCTGGGCACGTGTTTCCCAGCTCCGGTCTCGCTGAAGAAGGTGTTGAAGGAGTCGTCTGCTTTTCGTGGAGTTTTGTCACTGGGCATCTGTCCATTGGGCTGGATCCCATGCTCCAGGCAGTACAGCTCCCAGCAGGCATTACCGATCTGCACACCGGCCTGGCCCACGTGCACCGAAATACACTCACGCTGTGGACAAAGAGAAAAGTTAGTCATCGCCATCCTTTGAAAGTTTTACACAACTTTCAACACAATGTAGTTTCCAAATCCATGTTCCTGCTCATTTATAGATTTGCATCCATTTATCCTGTAATCTGTTTTCTTACATAGCTACACATTAGGTATATAATGAGAGTTTAAATTATTGTAGATTATATAGATATTGTATCCCTAGAGATGCCACTGCCTCGAAGTTAGTTTTCCATATAAACCTGTGGAGAAACATTGAATCAAAAACCTTACTGTGAAGATTTGGCAATTTATTTGTTTCTAGGTGAAAGTTTGTCAAGAGACTGAAATGAAAATATTAGTTTAGCCTGTAGGGTCTCCCCTCAAGTCATTTCAGGTTTTCAAATAAAACCTGAAACGCACTCACTAAAGCTAAATAAAAAGATGGGTACAGGTAATAAAAATAAAAAAGTGCATTACGTAGCTAAAAGATTAAATGTGTACCAATATGAGTTTTGCCTGCACCATCTCTTTTAGGCCCATAGTATTTAGCAGTTGGTTCAGCAAACAGGAATACGCCCCGAGTCGAATGATGAAATGCTTAAAACGAGTCATGAGAAAGTTCCCTGTGGTGGCCCCACATGTTAAAGCCTGACTTCACATCATGTCTCCTCTGAATGGGACTTTGTGAACAGTGTATTCCCCGCTCATATGATACTTTCACTGAGATACAGAGAGTTGAATACATCATTGTTCACGTTTTCAGTCAATATTTAGGCAATACTCAAAGTTAAAAAAAGGATGAATGGGTTTTTTTTCTTGACCACATCAATAGTCCATTTTAATTTTCAGTTTCACCCCAGCCCTTTAAAGAGCAAATGCAAAGCCAACATGTGGTTTAGAAGAAGTTTGATTCTAGTTTCAGGCCCCACCTTCCAATTTACAGTTCACCCACTTTGAAATAACACAATTGACATGCCCTTTGTGTTTTGAAGTTAGCTGGAGTCATTAAAACCAAAATAGGTTGTGTTCACGTTATAGACTCAGTTGGAGCAGGTGCCAATACAACTCCACTGTAGAGAAGATTATTTTTAAACTGAAATGTTTCCCCTCATCTTGGATAGCGATTGGATTCACAAACCCGCCAGATCGTTCTTACGGCTGAGAGTCCTTTCTACTGGCCAACATCATGCACATGTTTTTGGACACTTTTTAACACCTTTATGAGAAAATAATTAGACCCTAGTTGACACAGAACTTTCAGCTGCCCTCCACCTCAACTTTAAAAGCTTTAGAACGTTGTGATGTCACGAACACAACCTACAGTATATTGCTTGTACTTAACACCATTCTCTTGGCCAGTGGTTCCCAACCTTTTCTCCTAGAAGCCCCCCCCCCTGTTCAGGCTGGATACAGGCGGGGCACCCCCATACCAAAACCGCAGGCTTCCTAAAAACATTACAATGTAAAAAATGTGTCCAAATAGAAATTATTTCAAGCCAATACACAGAATTGGGAGTGTTTTATGCACATGCAGTCCTCTTAGTCATTTCTTTGTATTTAATTTACTCAAATACTATCTCTTATGGCCTAACCAGGCGCCGCCCCCCAGGTTGGAACCACTGCTCTAGGCCACTTGAGTAATTTTGAGTACTCTTGACAGTACCCACCGCTGTAAAAAAAATACTGTATAGTTCTATGTACAATAAGAGTTTATGTGCAACAACCTCAGTGGTTACAACAACTGCAATGTAAAATGATCATGATGACTGTAAACATTTACCAATTATATACACACTCATCTGCACTGCAAACTCATACAGTATTGGATTCATCTTCATTACATTTTACATTTTTGTTCTTTGGATAGCTCTAGAAAAAGAATATCCAGAGTTTATTTTATTTTTATTCGGTGTACAGAAGAGATGTTTATACAATTTATTGACAGATGCTAAGACATTTATTTTTATTTTATTCTACTCTATACTCCATTACTCTAGCACATTTCCCTGAGGCTGAGCTGTTGCCACAAGTAAATTTCTCCATCCTGAGATCAATAAATATTATCTTATCTCTTAGTAACGCTTCTAGTAGCATTTTAGGAAGTCCCACCCAAACCCTGGTCTAGACGCCCTTTAAAAAAAAAAAAAAGAAAAAAAACTAGACACTCGCATAACTGTGTCCACGTTCCGTCCATTTCAAAAGCCTGAACAAACACATGTGGTCGCTTAGTCTATGGGGAGATCAGCCCTACCCAGCCATGCCAGCCGTGCCTCAACCACGCGCTAATACGCAGGAATGTGCCATGCGCAAATGTTCAACAGGTGCACTGACCCTCGCTAACTGGGTCATTGTGATTCATCCGATCAGGAAACCATGTGGCACAAAATCACACGTAGAAGAAACGACTCATGACCCCACGTTTTGATACAAGGGGCGCTGGGAATCGATATGGCGACTGGGTGAAACGGTTTTGGCTAGAATTCTTGAGACCACATCATGTGCGTAAAAACAAAAAAAAAGTCACAGCATGGATAGCGAAACCCGAAAGCTATAGTGGTTTATTTTTTATTATTATTATTGCAGTTTTTCAAATACAGACACATAAGGCACCGCACAATTCTATGACAAGCAAAATAATGATTAAACATAATAAATAAACACATAACTTAAAATAATAATTGAAACAGGGGGCAGTATGACAAAAAATATTCAAGTAAATCAAATTCAGTCAAAAAGGCATCAAGAATGCGGAAGCTACGTAGTTCTTTTTCGTTTTGGCAGAATGTATAATTTATGGGCTTTGACTTTGTCCCAGCAGGTTTAAATGTGGGCCTACTCGTAAAGGAGTCTTATCAGTGAATGAATGGACCGGGGCTGGCCTACTTAAAGCGCATGGAGTAAGCGACCACACGCCTAAACTGCTTCCAAATGGATTGTGGGCAAACAGGGTTATGAAATATATCCAAATACTCACCATGGTTGCTTGGTAGAGGTAATTTGGCGATGATTGGAGTTCGGAACAGAAGGCGAAGCGAACTCTTACGGCAAGAGCTCTATGTGTCCCGCGTAAGAAGTTACTGAAGAGGATGAGGCGAGGTGGGGCTTTTTATACCGTCTGCGCCAGGGGAGAGCGGATTGGCTGCTGGATCACACCGGCCTTTGTCTGATTGGTCGAAAGTTCAAAAGTTACAGGGCTACATTATGATACGGCAGGTTTCAGAATGAGGTCACTGTTGATAAGGTGGATAGAAGTGGAGGGAACATACTGCATGTTTGCGCGCTAACTTCATCCAAATTACCTGTAGGGTGACTAGATTATGCAATTTAGAAAGTGGGACACAATTTGGAAATACATCTTTTTTCTTGTTGAATAACTCATGATTAATTAAAAAAAAAGAATTTCAACTATAAAAGGGAGACACTGCAGGCAAAACTATTATAAATATATATATATATTTCAGGTTTTGAGCCAGTTTGCTCTATACATTATAACCTGGAAACAAATAAATGACCTAATGTAAGTGTAAATATTCACGGATTCAACGTTTCTCCATAGAGCTATATGGGAATTTGCAACTTCAATGACCGCATTTTCTCAAAATACATTTTTCTCACATTGTGGTGACAACATCTCCACTTTTGTAGGTCCCACAGACTCCAAACTTTACAGTCTTGGATTTAACAACATTTAGAAGATTTGTTCGGAGGGATTTTTCAATATTCAATTGAAGAGTCAATTGAAGAGAAACAGGTAAGCGCCATTGACAAAAATCACTGTTTGCTTGTAATTTTCTCTTTGTGTAGCTGTGTTTTTAATAACCAGATGTATTTTAGTGCATCAGAAATATTAAGTCATTAATTATTGATCAAATTGATTCAACTTTACTTTTACTGGTGTTTCCTGTAGAGTACGGTGATAAATAGTATCTTAAACTATTTAGCAAAACATTTTCAATGGAGATATCTGCTTTTGCAAATGAACTCTTCAACTGATTTATTGAGTTTTGAAGTCAAGAAAACAGATTTATTTAACTAGATAAAAAACAAAATAGTACCTATTGTATCAACAAAACAAACCATAAATTTATGCTAGCATGAATTGGCTCCGAAAAAACATTCTTTTAGTAAGACAGGAGGTTTGTTTACTGACTAGTTTCGGCTAAGTTCCTGTAGCCTTCATCACCGACCGAGGCTGCTTACATGGATTTGTCAGTCAGCAGGGGAAGCTTCCGCCCCCTGCTGACTGACGCCTTCAACAGGACTGCTTCCCAGGTGTGAGAAAGGATGTACGCGCCGTCGTCCCGGTTCATTGATGTTGGTGCACGTTCCCTGATCTCAGTGGCTTCTCTGATCCAGCGCTGGTACGGATGATGACCCTGGCATTGTCCCAGTCCATAACGTGGTTCTCCCTCTTACAGTGATCGGATACGGCTGATTTTGAGGTTTTCCTGTAGTGCTTGTTCTTTTATTGCTCTTGTTTGTCTGTTGGCTGTCTCCATTTCACACTCCTTCAGGTGCTCCTTCTTGCGTGTTGAACGGTCTCCCTGGCTCCCTCACATGTTTTATTGCATGATAGGCATGGCATTTCGTAAATGAGGTCACATTTATGGTCCAGGTGTATGATGTCCTTAGGTCTGACCAATACCTGTCTGAGTTTGGTGTGTGGTTTGACTGGTGTGTTTATGTTGTGTTTCGCCCTCTGTATGCGTCCTGTGATCCCCCTGATATATGGTAACGTGACTATGGCAGGTGTGTTGGCCTTGTGTACCCCCCTCCTCCCTAGTGTGTGCCCTGTATTTTGTGCCTAAGTACCACCGTTTGAGAACCACTATGATATTGTATTAAGCTTTAGTGACTACAAGAAGACTCCAAAGTTGTTTCTTTTCTTTTAACATGACTTTATTTTTGGTTAAGGTGTGTGTTCTAAATGTAGCACTTCACAACATCCATCACCATCGAACCAATGACTCAGACTTAGGCAGTTAATACTATGCACATTAATTCATATTTCAAATCATTTCAATTTCTCGGATTAAGTGAGATCAAAAAGCGTTACTGTCAGCTGTACCGTTGGGATCGATGGGGACGCAACAATATCAGAATGCAGCCATGTCGAGTCTCACGGTAGGTTGTGTTCACGTGACTTCACAATGATCTGAAGAGCTTGAAAATATTGAGGTAACTGTCAAAAAGCAGCTTTCTAGTCTTAGTTTATTGGTAATTATTCCAATGAAGGTTGAATATACTTCATTCCAGTCATTATAACTTAAGCACCATTAGTTTAACACATCTCTACTGTATATGTTTTTATCGAGGAAGTGACGAACATGCAGTCCCCAATGTGTTGGTGCACCCATAGAGTGTAAATAATAATGGAGGTACTTGGCTAGTTCTCCGTGAAGCCAGTTAGCATACGGGGGCTGGCTCCACTTTTTGGGGCCCCTCTTTAACTCATTGTTGGAAATAGTCTCGTTAACATGACCCTCAAGTGCTTGTCTTACCACGCGCTACACCGTCCTGTTCTTTGTCTTTGGCTCCAAAAATTCAACATGGCGGCGGTTCAAATGCTAGCGTGAATTGGCTTCGTTAGCCCAAGCTCAACGCTATGAGGAAAGCCACGCAGACTATACCTCCATCTTTATTTACACTCTATGGGTGCACCATACCGACCTTTGAGATGACTTCTGTTATGATATTGGGCGTTACAAAAATTGATTGATTGATTGATTGATTGATTGACCATCTGCTGTAAAATGATGGTTGGCTGAAGGGCATTCAGTTGGTGCCACATGTTCAGTCAAAAGGTCAAGGTAAACATTTGCAGTAATTGATGGAAGAAAAATGGACCAAATTATTCGATTGCACATGATTCGGCATCACACATTCACTTTTGAATTCACAATTTCAATGTCATTACAGAATTTGGTAAACACTGATTACAATAGAACAAATCTGGTCAAAGTGTCTTATCAACTGTCTTTGTAATACATTGTTAGAATTTTAAATAGACTTTATAGACACCATGTACATAGAAAATGCCATGTGCATGATGTTGAAGAAAGGACTTCCAGCCTTAAGAATAATATGGCAGGTTTGTGAATCCAATCACTATCAAATAATGATCGGGGAAAACATTTGCCAATTTCATTTTTCCAATTTTATTTTTGTAAATTTCTTTCCCATTGAGTTGAGTATTGGCAACTGCTCCGACTAAAATCCCGTAACGTGAACGCAACCTATTAAAGACTGGATTGGAAATAGTTAAATATTGTGAAATATTGTAAGGATTTTTCCACAACCCTTCGCTTTAATTTGCACCTTATCGTATCGTGTAAAAAAAACATATAACTCATTCTGATCATTTTGTGCAGATTCAGATATTGTTTCATCCCCAGAATCTGAACACATGGGTTTTTACAGAAATGTGATATCAAATTCACAAACACCACAAAACAGGAGCTAAGTATAGTTTTGCTGTTGGTACAGATTATATTGTACACGTGGATCATTGCACTGTCTTCCCTCCGCCTTCCTCCAAAATGCTACTTCATTGGTATAAAGACACATGCGAACCTTAACTTGAGTAAAAAAATATCCAAAGTTTGACCGCAAAAACGAACAGGCATGAGTTAAAATGGCGTCTGATTGGATTATTTCATTAATTTTATTTTATTTTTCATTAAATTTAACATGAGATTTTCGTGAAATGAGAATATTTTACTTCGATTTGAGCGTATGAGTGAAAGTATCTACCAATGGAACAAGTATTTTTGCGCTTCAAACAAGAAAAACACATCTTATTACGCCTAGAATAAGTTTGAATATATATTATTGCACATAAAAATTACATAATAAATCTCATTTCACTGAAATATAGGGCAAAATTCTTATTCCATTGGTAGTTTACATGTGACATTACAACGTTCTAAGAAGCCTAAAGTTTAAAATTGACATGTGGGCAGGTGAAAATTGTATGCTGGTAACTATGGTAACTGTCAAAATGCAGATTTCTTCCTAGTTTACTGCTAAATTCTCTGCAATTCCTGGGCCAATCCACATGTAACAAAAACTGTCACAAAGCTCATTGGGCCTCATTCTAGAAACAAACTTATGCACAAATTTGTTCTTAAGGCCGATTTAAGAATTTTTTTGATATTCACTTATTTGTTGTTAGCTTCTGGAAGAACAAATCCTTAAGAACAGTCAAGACGACTTTGCAGTTTTAGAATATTATCACAGGTATTATCAAAAATGTTAAGCCTTACACAGCATAAGCACCATATTTCTGAAAATGATTTCATCAAAAAACGAAATTTTTTCAGCGAATTAAAGTGATCAGTGGCGGTATAAGATAAGATTTAAAAAAAAGCAGAGATAGTTAAATCAGACTTTCACAGGTGCCAGCTGCTGCTCAATAGTAACCCCTCTGCTCTGGGCAGGTCATGATCAAAGGAGGAGACTTCAGACAAAATACACTAGGCTATTTACAATAAGAGCCATTGCTGTTATTGTTTTCTTCCGCAATTTTCGGCAGATGTTTTGGTGAATGGAAGGCACCAGCTGATACATTCAGACGAGTAGCTCAGTTTATTTAAGTCACATTTGTGTGACAACACCAGAGAAGAAATGCTCTGTTTGTTAACAATGTTTGTGCTTAGTGTCACGTTCATGGATTTGGGGCATTTCTCTTTAAGAAGAGTTTTGTTTTCACAAGAAACACTTCATGAATCAGATTTTCCATAAACTTCTTAAAGTCGTACTTAAGATCTTTCTCTTAAAGGGACTCTACGGAAGTTAAAATGTAAAAAATAATATATTTTCCACCCCCTACATGCTACATGTCCCGCGCTATACTGTGAGCCCACACCTATCCCACTCAATTCCCGCTATAAGCCTGCACTGTCACTCTAAAGTTGCGTGTTCGGGCCGAGGCAGCAGTCATTCACCAGCTTAACATGGAGACTGCAGTTACGCAGACGGCCAGAGGTGGCAGTCACGAGTATGAAAATGAACAACCTCCGTTGAGTCCCTTTAAGAAAACATTCATGAATGAGGCCCACTGTCTTCTCTGTCAGCACATACAGTAGTATGAACTCAAGCCTAATTATTTTCTGACAAAAGTGTCCAAATGTGGTGACATTATTCAAAAACATGTGCATGATGTTGGCCAGTACAAAGAACTTTCAGCCAAAAGAATAATGTGGCAGGTTTGTGAATCCAATCAATTTTCTTTCAAAATCTGTTTCTCTCCCGTAGAGTTGTATTGGCATCTGCTCCCACTGAAATGCAACCTATTAGGGTAAATATCATTTGAACTCATGACTATAGCTACACATTTATTGCAGTGCATCCAATAAACTAAAAGCTCTAAATGAATAATCCGCATTCAAGCCATCGAAACTCATGAGTGTTTGTGTTTTTGAACTGCATCCTCCTCCAACATCCTTAAACTGAACAAAGACAGACCACAGTGACACGTCGATAACAGCACAGGACATAGAGGCACACTTTGTTCTTATACAGGAGACACTCACACGGAACACTTTCATAAATTAAACACTAAAATCTATTCACGGCGTGCAGACACAGGTAAATATAAGAGTGGTCGGCCTATTTGGGCTTTCTAAGGCGAACGAGAGTGAAACTGTAAGGAGGAAACAAAATTGCATGACAAAACTATTCTGGAAAAGTTGGGACAATATCCAGGGGCGTGTCTAGGGCGTGGTCACGCGGAGCAGAGGACACACCTGGAAGCTGATTGGTCAAGTTCAAGCCATTTTTTCATCTACTGGATCACCAAATTGTAAGGTTTAATTGGGAAATTTCCATAAAAAGGACAAAATCATCAAAAAGGCTGAAGTTGAAGTTTTGTTGTTCAAATTCAAATGTCCCCCTTCTCGAACCGCCACCTTATCGTGGTGGAGGGGTTTGAGCTCTGTTATCTGGCGCATTATGCTCCTTTTAGGGTCTCCCACGGCGCACCGGTCCTCGGTTACGGGTCAGACAAAGAGAGGCTCAGAAGTCCCTTATGATGAGAGACCATCGAGGCCGTTTACGTCGCCCAGAGGTGAAAGAGCGTCGTGGGGCCGTGGATGTTACTTAGGCGAGACACTGCAGGTCAACAGGGACAATATGTTAGTTACAGATTTGTTCGGAGGGGATTTTGGATATCTTGGGTAGTTTTTAAATGAACTAGTTCTCTGTAATATTATTATTCCCTCTGAGCAAACCTTCTAAATATTGTTAAGTACAAGACTGGAAAGTTTGGAGGCTGTAGGAGCTACTAAAGTGGAGATGTTGTCGCCACAATGTGAGAATAATGAAGTTATAATTCCACTCACACACTTAAAATGACACTCCTTATTGTAAAGATTAGGTTTTGCCTGCAGCGTCTCCCCAAAGCTGTACCAGGGTATATGCAGGAACTATACCCGCATATAGTTTTCAAACTTTGCAACACTAACTTAGAGCCAGAAACACACTTGTACTTTTAAAGTGCCCACATTAAGCATTTACTCATATACTTACTGGGCCTGCAATATATTTATACGTAATTAAGTAGCTTATAAGTAATAAGCAGTGTTTATATTTGTGCATATCCAACAATAATTTGATCCAAAAATGCAAATACCCTCCATAAATACACTGCAAAAAGGAATCTAAAAATAAGTAAACATTTTCTTGAAGTGAGTATATTTGGCCTTGATTTGAGTTGGTCAGTAAAATGATCTAACCTTGCGCTGCAATGTATTCCTGCGAGATTTGTGATTTCACAAACTCGGGAAAATACATCTTGAAAGAGTCCAATCACTTGTGTTCGGCTCGACTCGACCGTTTGTGCGGACCAATGACGTGCCTGCATTGGGGTTTAAGGCGGGACATGTTGGTCTGACGTCGCACCAAACACTGAAGAATAACAAACATGGCTTTTTGATGCCAAAATTGACTCTGTTTTAGCTGAAATGCCGACTATTTCTGCTTTGAAAAGGAGCAAAGAGACGTTTATGCTTTTCTCCCGACTGGATTGGGCAAAAGTACGGTAGGCGGGTACTAACGGACGTTTCACCCAATTATCTTGGAGTATTGCTGAAACAGTCCCTCCCTTTCACGAGCGGATTGAACGAGAGCCATCCAAGATTGATAATGTGTAGAACTCAGATCAATCTGGCACATGCCAGGTTAAAAATGATCTGCTGATGGAAGTATTTCTGAACTTATATTAAGAAACATACATCAACAAATCTATATTTGCATGAAATTATGTGCTTTTTCTTATTTTAAATGCAAAAACACTTATTCCATTGGCAGATTGGCAGATTTTGGTCAAAATTATTCAAAATAAGGTAAAATATTCTAAATTTGAGCCAATTTAAAATCAAGGTATACATTTTTTGCAGTGTACGACCTCCTATATTGAAATTAAGAAAAGTTTTTAAGAGGCTTGATTTTGGTAATTTGAATGAAGACATTTCAAGATCCCGCTCCGGCCACCCCACTGACACGCCCCTGCAAATATCCCACAGCTACACTTCAGTCATAATCCTTGGAACTCTTGTTTAGTTGGTGGATTATTGCATGTACTGTTGTGTCCTTGGCCAAGACACTTCAGCTGTCTTCCTTAGGCACTAATTGGCAGCCACACTTCTCTGTGTGCCCCGGGGCATTTGTGGCTACACAGGCAGTCCATCTCTACCGAGTGTGATTGAGGGAAAGGAGGATCTACCAAAGCGACGTTTATCATTCTTGGCTTGTTTATTGAAAGTATATGCTGTAGTTACGATTCTCTTTGTGGCAATGATATTTTATGCATAATTGTCTCAACTTTACCAGAATTAGACAAAGCAGCTTTACGGTTTAACAAGTTGGTGATCACATGTAAAAAGCTACAAGTTTTCTTTCATAAAACACTCAAATTAGGTAAAAGCCAGCACTGGGACCTAAATAAAAAAGCTGATACCTGATTTGGAATGTGCTGGGTACAATGAAACAAAGAAAGCACAGGGAGAAAAAGCCCCAAACTCACTGAATGAGTCAATGACACCTTTTCGATCGGAAGAAAATTCGTGACACGTCCCCACCCTTTGTAAAAAAAAAAAAAAAAAAACATAAATCTGGCATAAGGGCACGTATTGTCTTCAAAATACATAGAAATTGTCAATGAACTGCAGCCAACGCGACGTCTACTGGACACTGCTCTTCCTCTCCCGTTGTTTTCCTATGAGGGATTCGTTTCTCACACCAATAAAGAAACATTGAAGATTACAAGCTGTTGGATGTAATACTTCACTGGAGGATAATTCTGTGGTCATGAGATGTTTGTCTTAAAGTTACTGACAAACAGGAAATAAGAAAATGAATCAATGTTTTTACAAGCCAAGCCTGTTTTTAGTGAAGTCCTTTAGTGGTTTACAACAGTTTATCTGTGGCTTTTGAACACTGCTATTCTCCTGCTCTAAGTTGTACACACATGTGTTTCCGTGTGGCGCAGGGGGGGAGGGAGAGGCTTAGCACGGCGGCCATATAAACGCTGATATTTTCACCAAACATCCACACTTTTAGTGAAGAGCAAATGGTTTTACGGGGAGCACACTGCTCTCGAAGGAGAGAGATCACCAGCTGAACATGTACTTTTCTGGGTAAACAATTGCTCTAGTGGTCTGGTAGGATCTCCTCTGGATTGGGAAAAACGCAGAGGCTTGTGTACAAATAAGCAGCTCTTCTCAAACTAGCCGTCTGATCGTGCATGTTTGTAAAAGGCTATATTGTTTTTAACATGCCGCTTCAAGATGCCGCTAATCCCTCATAGGCAAAGAATGGGAGCGAACAACCAGCCTCTGTCTGAAGTCCAGGCTTCTGTGCGTGAAGCTACAGCCAGCAGCATGATAGGTCTCTGTAAATATGTACTGTCATTTTCAACCACCAGAAACAGAGACATCCAGTGTGTTTGGGGCGAAAAGTATGAATTCAAGTCTAACCCTCTCTTATGAACCTGTGCTCCTGCCCAGTCTCATCCCCATTTTGGTCTAAGCACACAGCCTGTCCTCACAGATAGGGGTACGGGTTGAGTTTTCGCTGGTAGGGGGCGCTGGAGCGGTGGAAAGGCTGCCCGGCCAGGTGGTGGGGGTGATGGGGGTGCACTTGTGGATGTGGCGGCCCCTGGTGGTGGTGGTGGTGGTGGTGGGGGTACTGAGGGTTCTTCTGGAGCAGAGCCAGAGAGGGGTACGCGCCGCTCTGCCGGCCCTGCATCTGGTCCACGGCCTGGGACACGGAGGCGAGCGCGGCCGAGGCGGGGTACGCGTAAAGGTTGGGGGCGGAGCTGAAGATGGCGGGGTTCTCGTGGAGGCGGAACGAGGAGGAGGAGGAGTGGGTGGTGGTGGTGGTGGTGGTGTTGTTGTTGTTGTGGTCGTGGGTGGAGGACAGGACGGACTGCTGCACCTGGGAAGAAAGTGTCAAATGTTAAATGTGAGGCTCTGCTTGGGCTGCAAGAGTGGGAATCACATGGTAACAATAAATTTGGCTTTGATTCACCAAAGAAAATTCCTAGTCTGTGAAACCTAAATTCTATTCTGATTCTGATTAAACATGTAGCAAGTAGCACGACAGAGCTGATCCAATATTGGATTATTGGCTTTAAAATGTGCAGGACAGTTTGGGGGTTTGAACAATGACGTAATTGTACCAGGAAGTAGAAAACAAAGCGCTGCAGAAGTCAACATGAACGGATCAACGCAAACAGGATGAATTACAGTTGGCGGCACGGTGGCTGAGCGGTTAGCGCTTTTGCCTCACAGCAACAAGGCCCCGGGTTTGATTGCCCGTGTGGCCTTTCTGTGTGGAGTTTGCACGTTTCTCCCCGTGTCTGGATGGGTTGCAATGAATTTCTCTATGGAGATTAATAAAATATATCTTAACCTTAATTAATAACTAAGTGAAATAATGCTCCAGCTCTGTTTTTGATGAGGGAACAACTTTATAACATGGTTAAAAGCTCAAAAAAGCTGTTTTAGCATTATGTCTCCTTGAAGTCTTCCATCTGAGCGAGGTTGACATATTTTTTGCATACTAAAACAAATGCAGGGAACTTATTTAAAAATCAAGATCTCATATTTCACTACCTTTAGGCAACATTTCCATGGAGACGCGCTAGAGACGTCCTGCTCCCAGTAAAGTTACAAATGACCTAATCTGAAGACCAATCCACATGAAACAAAAACTGTCACAAAGTTCAATATCTTCTCTGTCAGCAGACAGATATGAACTAAAGTCTAATTATTGTCACATAAAGTGTCCTAAAGTGGAGACAATATTCAAAAACATGCTCATGATGTTGGTCAGTAGAAAGGACTTTGAGCCATAAGAAGAATATGGCTGAGTATCAAATAATGATCAATTGTCAATTATCTTTTTTTCAAAAACTGTGTCTCTCCCAGAGTTGTATTGGCTGAAAGAGAATGGTATAACGTGAAGGCAACCTATAGCACTATGAAGATGTTTACCTGGCTCAGATTGAGAGGCTGAGATCGTTGGTGTCGATCGGTGGAGGAGTCTGACTGAGCGTTCTGCTGCGACGACTTCTTAGACTTCCCACTCGCAGCTTGTTCTGTGGTTTGAATACAACACACTGTAAACATATGCAAAAATTAGAGAGATGATCATCCAAAGTAAGCTCCACATCTCCTTTAAAGTGTATATGATGAAGTGTATACATAGCTAAGACCATTATACTTCAGATTTTGACTAAAAAAAATTTACCTAGTATTCCCTGTTGTTTTGGCAATGTTTTTATTTTTTCCTATTTGGATATGGGCACAGGAAATTACCACATTATACCAATGACACATGAGAGCCTTAACTCTGCGTGTGTTACTGACATAACATTTGAAATAAATACAATACAATACAATTTCCCCCCCAACTTTTCTTGATTTAGTCTCTTTACTGAAGTAAAACTAAGATTAATACTTTCCACAGATATCATCCATCAAACTAAGTCATCATTACAAATGGATTAAAACCTGTCATATGCACTTTAAAGGTGCACTATGTAACTTTTATGTGAAAAAAAAAACATTGATATTTATGCATATTTGGAGCCTGGCGTCACCAGCCTGACTCCATGTATGAGGTACATTGGAAGACAGTCTGGGATTGCGCCAATGGTTGGCTCAAACTCTGGTGAGAACGCCACCAGACCAATCACAGCAGTTAGAGATGCGTCATTTTCAGCGTCTACAAACTAGTCAAAATGGCGGCTGCAATGAAGCGATGTTTTAGCACGGCCTTATCTTCTGTTTTGAATAAGCTAAACTTGTCCTTATAACCACAACAACTGTCTGCCCTGAAGACTTTTATTTTAAAAAATGATGTTTGCCACAGCGTGTACATAGTGCCGCCTCTAGTGTCCAATTAGTAACCCAGCCAACGGCGCAAGAGCACTCCGGCCTCCCGTGCTGTGATTGGTCTGGTAGCATTCTCACCAGAGTTTGAGCAGCCAAGGGCACAATCCCAGACTGTCTTCCAATGTATCTCATACATGTGGTGTTTCTCAATTGCCAGGATCCTTGGTGTCTGAACCACCATTCGGTTTCATACCAGAATCCCTAAAAACAATTGATCCATGGGCGTGTATTATTCAGAAGTCTCTCACTTAATTATATTACACTATTAAAATCCACCTGTTTGTTAGGTAGAAGATGGCAATTTTCAGAACGATATTTCTTGTTATATTTAATGTTTTCACACAGGGAAAGCATGTTGATCCGCCTGGCAATCACTCGGCAGAATTTGGAGATAACACTAACCACGACTACACTTCTTTGTGAAGCATGTGACCAAGTGAATAACTGTCCACACCTAATTACACCAATAATGAACAGGAAACGAATGACCCTAGCCTGAGTTTTGTCTAATAAATGGTGTAATAATGTATGTGAGTGTGCGTGCCTTGGTTGGCCTGAGTCCTGTGGCCCGCTCCGTCAGTCGCCTGGTTCTTCACTGAGGGCATGATCACGGCGGTGGATTTGGCTGTCTGTCCTGTTTGTCCCGAGCTCTTGGGGCTCAGGGGGCTGCTCAGGGAGGAGTCTGAGTCGTGAGAGTCATGGACAGTGACGCAGCTGATCACATTGGTCCGCTGACTTGTCCCAGAACTGTGAAAACATCAGCACCTCTATCAACAAAAGCACCTTTAATCAGGGCCAGCTCTGTCCGATCAGGCGCCTGAGGCGAGTTTAGGCTGTCACAGCTTTGTATCTCGCATTTCCGCATCATGTGCAATTTGAACAATTGACCAACAATATTTCATTCAATTACTACAACTGGTTGATTCAATTCAGAGGGAAAACTTCCTTACGGGGGCAATACTTTACACATAGAGAAGATACAAAGAAACACAGTGAGAGTGTTCACACCACACCTGGGCCGGCGCAGAGTCAGAGATAGTGCAGCTGAGACCGCTCCGAGACCACCTGTTTGAGCCGCTCCGACTCTTTAGACCGGTCTAAAGTGGTGTGGCTGGATTCACACTGACTCTGAAGCGCTGCTCTCGGGTCGAGAGCCCCTTTAGGTCGTGTGAAAACGACCTAAGGATGGGGGATACTCTAGGCTCGTTTGTTTAGATATTACATTGTTTGGACAGTGCATTTGTTTCACTGTTTTGATGTCTGTGAAGTCCAATGAGGTAACTCTGTTTATGATATTGGGCTAAACAAAAATAAATTGATTGATTGATTGAGAGAATCTATCGGTTGCAGACGCCTGGTATGAGAAATATTGCTGCATTCATATGAACTGGGGAATTTGTTTTACTGGGATGGAATGGTGTTGTCTCCAGTTGGTTTGTGTTCATGTGCTTTCTATGTCGAATATGGAAGTGGGGATTTTGATTTCATCATATATCACTATCACTAATAATCAGCATTCAACAGAGCAACCGTTTAAATTTGGTGTTAGCATCTCAAAAGCTAAACTTTGGTTTGTTTTATAAAATGTCACATACATTTTCGTTTTGCTAGCATTCATGTCGGGCATCTCTCTTGAGCGAGCGTTCATGTGCATTTCCCCCAGTTCCCGAGGTCCACACGAACGCGGCAAATGTTGAGCTGTAAATCCACATATTGTACCAATGTTTATTCAAAGACAGCAACAGACATAAAGTACCAGGCGGGGGGCTGTTTCTTGTCGTCCTCGTCCTCCGAGTCGCTGTGGATGGTGATGATGCTGACGGCGGGACTCGGAGTGTCTGAGATCACGATGGGCTGAGACTGGTCGCCCGCTGCAGTACTGTGGACCACCACCGGTCTGTGAGGGGGGGCAAACCAAACGCTTCACTCACACACAGCACCACAGGAGACATTTAGGAAGAGAATATATACATGACAAAAACTAGCAATCAAGTATGGGTTTAAATGACTTGATTTGAGAATATTAATGTGGTTTTGTGTAGCTTTGACTAGATTAGATATTTTTACTACAGTCATCTAGATTAGTTGGCTTGTTTTCTCTAAAAAAAAACTGTAAAAACTATGTAAAAACAATAAATAGAAATAAATAATCATCTAAAAATCTCTAATAGTAATACAATCTATGAAATGCATACAATAGAAATAATTACAGATAAAAGCCAGAGAATAAAAGTGTGTCTTAAGACGAGACTTAAAACACTCCACTGCAGGAGCTGTTCGAACATGGAGTGTAAATTTGGATGAGGTCCGTGATGTACAGCGGGGTCAGTCCATTCAAAGCTTTATTTTATCTTATTTTATTGTTATCAGTATTAGCCTTTTTTAAATTTAGCTTTTTATCCTATTCCAGTGTTATTACTACTGTTTGCAAACCTTTTTTTCTTCCTGATGGCACATTTCCTGACTTTTTGCAACCCCTTTGAGAATCCTGTCCTAAGAGCTGTTGTAACAAGTACTTATCTTATCTTTAAAAACAAACAATAAAATCTTAAAATCAATCCTAAAATGAACAGGAAGCCAGTGCAAAGACGCACGAATTGGTGAAATGAGATCATGTTTTTTGGCTCCTGTTAAAATCGTGCAACTGTAGGAGCACCTTCCCCAGAGAACTACTTAATGGTACTGACTTCCTCTTCCACTTTGTGTCCAGTTTCTCTTAAAGGAACACTGGTGTTGCAAGTGGCCGAGAGATTGTCTCTGTTCACGTTCATCCTATGTGGATTCTCTTACGCATCTGTTTCAAGCAAGGGAGGTGCAAAGAAACCTGTTCCGACAAGGTACTATTGTTTGAATTAAGAAAATAAAATTACCAAAAGGACGAGACCAATGGGCCTCATTCATGAAACAAACTTACGCACTTTTTGGATTCACAAAATTTGTTCTTCGCTGAAAGAGTTTGTACTCGAGTAAATGTAAATGAGTACTGCCTCATGCTCGATAATAAAAATGTCCTGATAAAGAGGGGAGCGGTGTTCTTAGTGTCACGTTCATGAATTTGGGGCATCGCTCTCTTTTGTCTTCTTAAGAACGCTTCGTGAATCAGACCTTTTTTTTTTTTAGAAACTTCTTAAAGTTGTACTTAAGAACTTTTGCTTCAGAACATATTCATGAATGAGGCCCAATGTTCTTACCACATAGACGCATAAGACAAATGAGTTTACTTTGCATGTAATGTATTTAAATAGGTCATAAACACCCCCGAGCAAGTGAAAAAATGTAGGTCAAATGAACGACTGAACCTTAACTAGTGAAATGTGGCTGAATCTGCTTAATGTAAATCATTTAGAGACTGTACATTTGTAGCAGTGTGTCTCCAGCACAGACCTGGTTCTGTTCTCGTGCCGGCCTTTGCCTCTCTTCTGCTGGGACCTGGAGTGAGCCGTCGTGTTGTGGCGACTGGACTCCTGACCGGCGCCATCACACTGGTTACCATGACGACCCCTGAGGAAAACACTCTATTAAGGCGAGACACTGCAGACGAACAGGGGAAAAGGTTTACAATGAGTGATAGCAAATTTAAACTTTTGCTGTATATAAAAGACATAAATATGATGAAAACATGTATGTTTTCATATGTAGGCATTTTATGTGTAAAAATGGCCAGACTTGCCAATATGTAATGGATAAAGCCAGATTTAAATGTATGATATATTAGTTACAAAGATTTGTTCAGAAGGGATTTTGGACCTTGTTAAGGTTTTTTTAATAATTAGTGCATAAATCTGTGAAAATAAAAATTTTGTCTTGTTTTTTGGAGTTCGCAACTCAATAACTCAGGCAAGGAATTGAATATTGAAAAATATTAAGCACAAAACTGGAAAGTTTGGTGTCTGTAGGTGCTACTAAAGTGGAGATCTACTCAGAATGCCATTCACAGAAAAGAGTTTTGTAACATCTGTGCCTGCCCTTATTATCTCTGCTAGCTTTACTCAGAAAGGCTATTATCATATATGGGATACAGCATTATTGATGCAGAAAAAGCATCATAGAATGGTTAAAACCATTGATTTGGCATAACATCCACCCTCCTCTGTGCTGAGTTGTGGAGTGAAATTCTCACAAGAAAAAATGTCTTTCACCTTTCACTTTTGTTTTTCTGCATAATCTACCCACGTACCTCCACCCTGCGCTCTGCTGGGGGTCGGGCAGAGGAGCACCCATGGGTGATTCTGGGACCACTGCCTGCCCCGGGTTATGGAGGGTCATCCCTGACATCTGCTGCCACGTGGA
Organism: Lesueurigobius sanzi; assembly: GCA_900303255.1. Classification (NCBI taxonomy): domain Eukaryota; kingdom Metazoa; phylum Chordata; class Actinopteri; order Gobiiformes; family Gobiidae; genus Lesueurigobius; species Lesueurigobius sanzi. The sequence goes on from OMNZ01114413.1 coordinate 30,127, forward strand.
GGGGATCAGGATCTGCTGAGTGCCCGTGGGCCACCCCTGCTGTGGGTACAAGTGAGGACACTCAAAATCAAATAACTGTTTGTACATTGATGGACAACTCCTGTACGACTGAGAACCGACACAAATGTTTGTACATTAGAATTGGTCAAAGACTCAACATTCTGGGTTGGGTTATACGTATGTCTAAAAGTTACAGTATATCACAATTTTCTTTCACCTTGATCACAATTTAGATTTTTATCAAAGCATAGGATATTATTTATCAAGACAAGCTGGAAAATGGCTTATACAGTTGTGCTTTAAAGTTTACATACCCTAGCAGAATCATTAACAACTTTCATTCATTTGTAGTCACATTTTAGCTTGTTAGGCTTAAATATAAACACATTTATTGACTTTAACACCTACCTGTGTCAACATGCCGGGCTGAATGTGCAGCGGCTGTGAGGACTGGTTTTGAGGAACCAAAGGAACAGAGTTGTCCATTCTGACAGGGTATCCAGACGGCTTACTGGACGTCTGAAGTCCTGTCAACAGAACACAAAGAGTTAACATTGGTTGGGCCTAAAAATACAAAGGCATAACAATAACTGTACACATAGAGGCAGCACATAATGCATTATAGTCTTATCAAGAGCATTTCCAGAGTCGCTTTACAATTCGTGCATTATTCATTCACTCAATACTCAGTGGTGGTAAGCTACGATCTGTCAAACCAGTTGGAATGACTCTGGACTTTCAACTAATGTTAATAACGGCTAATTATGCGAATGTGATTGCATCTGTTTTTGTAAATAGGGATGTAACGATGCACCTAAGCATTGATTTGATTTGATTTTTGACCCGATTTCACCTTTTATTTATTATTTTTACAAAATGAATATGACTAATTTTATAACCAAAATATGTTTTTTATTTTAACATCTGCATTTTTGTCCTTGTAACAAACTGTTGTCTCAGTAAGAGAGAAGTTCTTATAAGAAGACTTATTAGGCACGAAAATTCACAACTGTAATTTCCGACCTAAAAGCAGCTACTTTTCTCACACACTTTGAACACTGCGGTCTATACAAACATGTCTTATTTAAAGATTTTGAGCCATGAGAGAGCGTTTATACGGCTGTGGTTAACATGCTGGTGTGGTATTTTTTACATCCATTCACATTTTAAACCGATTTTTCCCCCCCCACCACTAACCACTCACACCTGGGACATAATAACTCAGAGACAGGGATCGTTCACTTTTATAACAAATTAGGGTTTCAATAATAATCCCAATCAAAGTGAATCTGAATGTGAATGATTGTAAATTAGTCTGACATACAAATCTAATCCCTAAATGCAACACTTGACAAAAAAAAAAAAATCACAATTAGTATCATTCTCAACCCTGTGTAATAAATGATGATCGTACCTTGGATGGTGGGGGGGCACACGATGAGCGTCTGCTGGAAGGGCTCTGTTTGGGGGCAGAGCTGGGACGAGCGCGGCTGCAGAGGGACTCCCTGCTGGGTCAGTCCGGGGATGTTGATGGTGGCCTGTTGGTAAAGTCCCGGCTGATAGTTCAGTAACGGGACATTACTGCTCAGAGACAGGGACTGGCCTCCTGTGGCCGCCATCTGAAACAGTCAGGAGACAAATATACATCTTTAAATGTGTTTTGACACAGTATTTCTTGGATCATGCCTTCAAATAATGTATTTCTTTGTTGCTGCACTGAAGAAAATAAAGATCAGTTTAAATGACTCATATTCAGAATATATATCCAAATATGAGTTTTTTTGGCTAGTTAATATTAGTTGCTCATTTGAACTAGATTGTTTTTGCTTTTCCTGGGGTGTTTCTGAATTGTAACAATACATTATTTCTTATTTAATATGTATAAACGTATTTGCAAATGGGGTAAGAACATTGCTCTGGTCGGCCTAGATTAGTAATGTAGTAAAAACATGTGAATTGGTCACATTTCTGCAGCGTGGAGAGCCCAATGAAGCAGTTTGGTGTCCTGTGACAGAGTAGACAGTTTGGTGAATGCCAGAGGTTGGAAGTGTTTGTAATAATTAAGCTCATTCTGTCGATCAAACTCTGGATCAATGGTAAAAAAAGGCTACACTGGATAAATATATCATCTTATCTTAGATAAGGGTTCGGTCCTGATCCAGACTCCGTTTTACGCAAACTGCCACTCACACTGAGTCCATTTGCCTACAGATGCACTGTACTGCACGGAGCTGGCTAGCTAAACAAAGGCAGATAAAACTCACCATTCTCTGTCAGAAGTCCAGTAGCCCACTCCTCTTTCTGTTGCTGCCCTCAGAAATCCTTAAAATCCAAATGCAGCGATATATGACTCTATACTTTTTTTCAATATTAGCCAAGTTACCGCCAGTTTGTCCCAAGTTAATTATGATTTTATTTCGAAATTCACCGGATCCTCTTCCCCTCTGCGCCTGACTTCCGGTCTGCCTCGTAATATTCCCCTCAGCTTGATCAGGGGCTGCTCCGGCGTGCAGTGGACGCCGGGCCTCGGTAAACTGAGATGGACTGCGCAAAGCTACTGTGAGTGTGCAACATTGATTTTAAAGGCTTTTTAAGTCTTACTGAGGCCGAAACGGACCCATAAGAACGGACACGGGATCTAGTGTGAGCCCGGCGTAAAACACTAAAAGCAAAACTTTTCAGAACACCTTCTGCTTTTGTAGCTTTTATAATGGTACAGTGTCAGTGCCCTCTGCTGGACAGAAGTGGAATTCCTTCTTAACATCCATAACTCCTCATAGGAATGGGCTAGAGACTTACTTTTTTTGACATGCTCAGAAATGAATGCTCAGACATGCATGCATGAATCAGAATCTAAAAATGCCTCATTAGGCCCTGACCTGGTTGTGCTGGTTGAGTTGGCTGCTGAAGGTCACTGTGAGGTTGGTGGCGGTGCTCGGAGTGTTGTTACTGAACATGTTCTTCCCGTTCTCGAAAGCGCTGCAGCGGCGTTTGCAGATGTCCATGTTCTGAAAGCACGACTTCACACTGAAATGGAAAAGAAAAGGCACGAATGAACGAGATGAGCACTGAAAAGATACACTCACTAGTCATTTCAAGGGTCTGGGGTTGTGATAAATAATTTTCTATCTATTTTCAATTAACGTAGAGCTAACAGTTAACCCAAAACAAGACATTTCTTTTTCGAAACATATTCGGCCCCCTTGGCTTGAGGCTTAAAGTGGCTCTGTCTCACATGGAAATGTAAGATATTGAGGATATTATTATCTAAAATGATTAAACTTGCAGTGAAAAGAACCACCACCTGAACCGCAGGCCACATTTGGCCCCCGGGCCACACTTAGAGCACCCCTGACTCTATTTAAAGATCCCTGCTTCCAGTAAATATACAGTCAGGACGTGAGCCCATGTTTGTTTGTTCATTTTAATGTAATAAAATAGATGCTTGTATTTTATTCTTCTAATTATTGGGTGAAATTAGCATTTTCATTGTCATTTCATGTATTATGATTGTAATATGGATTTTGCGTCAACTAATATTGCGATGATAATTGGCAATATATTGTGCGGCCGTAGCAAAGTTATTCCATTACATTTCTAAGATATCTCCATCTTGTTCCTGTGCAGTAAAGTATAAAGTGCTACCTATGTTTCTATTGTTTGAAGTTGAATAATTGAATAAATGCAGGTGTAGAGAGTTGCTTCTTACTGCGAGCTGTGTGGGAAGTGCAGCAGGTGGGTCATGGTCACAAACGGGTGATTGAGAGTTTTCATGGGAGTGATCCGTTTGTCTGCGTCCAGCGTTAGCATCTTCTTCAGGAGGTCGATGAACTCACGTCTGTCGGCTTTCTCCGCCAAAATGTCTGTGCCCTCCAGGTTAGTCATGTTCACCTACAGCGAGGAACAAAGACAGGTTTACAGACGGGTTAAATACATGGAAAGTACAAATGAGGTATTTCAGAGAGTAAGCAGCATTTCTTAGAATTATAAGATTCTGTCACATCCAAGTTTAATCATGCACATGTTTTTAAATATTGTCAATACTTTGGGACACCTATTATGAGATAATAATTAAACTGTGCTAATTAATATGTGCTGACAGAGAAGACACTGAACTTTGTGACAGTTTTTATTTCATGTAGATTGGTCCTAGCCTGGTCCTACCATACCCTCGTACTCATTTTGTACAGAGGGTCTGGCCCTACACAAATGATCTCCGTTTTGAGGTGGGAGGGTCAACTCCTTTTAAAGTTTGAAACGATTGGATCTGATTTGACCCAATCACTAGCCTGGCCTTAGCCATCCGTATAATCGTTTCCTGCATATGTCTGACGTCACCTACAACACCCGCCTCCCCCGCTTGCTGAATGGTCCGACTCAATTCAACCGATGTTAACACACCCACTGAGATCAGACCCAGACGTACATGTAGGGAAATAAAAATTTACCGGAGTTTACGGATAGCTAAGGCCAGGCTAGATTGGTCCAGGAATTACTGAAAAATTAGCAATAAACTAGGACTAGAAATGTGCATTTTGGCAGTTGTACCAAGCACAGAATTATCAGCTGCCCTCTACCTCAATTTTAAACTTCAGGCCAGGGGTGCCCAAAGTGCAGCCCGGGGCCAAATTAGGCCCTCAGACCAATTTTTGGTGGCCCAGAATCTTCTTGTTGCATTGACACACGTCGCCAGAGATTATTAGCTTAACAACTCACAAATAAAACCTCAAAAACTAACATTTTATTGTGAGACAGAGCTTACTTTCAGGTTCCAGACTAAATACAGGTGTGAGGAAAGGTTTAAACCTCTCTTAAATGAACCCAGTTGAATGTTTGACTGCACTGGGCGGGCACCGATCTGTGGCCCTCCATGTCATATACCGTTACAGTACAATTCAATATGCTGCCCTCAATGCTTTAGGCTCTTTACAATGTTGTGATCATGAAATCAACAGCTAATGTGATGTGACTTGTGCTAAAGAGGTGTTTTGTAAAGCCTCACCTGCATCATATCGTCCAGACAGTTAAAGATGTACTTTCTGGCCTCCTTCGACTTGATCCCCATCTCGGCCTCGTGCTCCGACGGCGTCTGCACAAACAGGAACTTTTAGTCTCATTTTAAACAGATACATTCCTAGTTCAGGGTTAGGCCATGTCAGGGAAATAATGACCAGCTCAAGGCGAGACACTGCAGGTGAATAGGGAACAATTTGAAACTTTTGCTGTATTTTATTGACATTAATCTGGGAAAGAAATGTATTCATATGTTTTCATATTCAAATTAGGCCTTTTATGCGTAAAAATCAAAATAATGGATAAAGCCGGATTTAAATATATGGTTTTATTTTGTTGATATTAGTTACAAAGATTTGTTCAGAGCAGATTTTTGATTATTTTGTTTAGTTTTTTAATAAAGTACTTATTAGTGGATAAAAGTTAAAATTTTGCCTCATTTTTTGGGATTCAAATTCTATAGCTTTTGTAAGAAGTATAGCTTTTGTAAGAAGTAGCAGTGAAGCTGAAGTATAGCTTTTGTAAGAAGTAGCAGTGAAGCTGATTTAGTTTATTATGAGTAAATGGGGGTAGGATTAAATAAGTTTTCTTCTTCCTACTCCCTTTCAGGCAACTGTTTTTGTTTTGTTTTTTCCCCCTCCCCCTTTCTGCATGTCTAATAGAATTTTTGTTGAAAACTATGACCGACTAGAGGCGGGTTGTGCCCATTATGTACACTGTGAAATGCCTGAAATGAATAAATAAACAAACAAACAAAACAAACAAAGCTAGGATTAATTAAATATAAAAAAAATCCCTCTGAACAAATGTTCAGAATATTGTTAGGTACAAGACTGAAAGGATTGGAGTCTGTTGGTGCAACTGAAGGGAAGAACTTGATGAAGAGTTTCTTCACTGGCTTGTCCCAGAGAGGATATTATCATATACAGTATGTTATGAGAGCAAATTGGCACAAAACTTAAAATTTGAAAAAAGGGGTTTGTAGAGTGTTCTCACTGAAAACCAATAAAGCGCATTACTGTGTTGGATAAATGATCTGCTGACCTTGAGTCTCCACAGGGGGTAGCTGGAGTCGGGGCCTCTGTTGAAGAAGCGGCTGGTTTTGGTGCCTGCGCTCAGGAGGTATTCTGCTGGAAGGCCCTGGGTCTGAGAGATGTACCGGATCTACACACAAACAGAATAATGTTTACATTATGAGGCTTGTGATGGTCATGAACGCAGTGAACGGTTCAGATGATCAGCCTGGAGCAGAGGATCCAAAGAGACAATTGTTCACCAAAATATCTAATGTTAAGGCTAAAAAAACTGAGAATAGAGGCTACATAAGCAGTTTGTTCTCAATAAATAATACATTTGAGTATTTGTGGTATATCAGGTTTATGCATGGGGCCATAGAATTAACGTCAGTAGAGCTTCATTACTGCAAAATTGCTCTACACAGCACAAATATCTAGAAATATTGATTTATTATATATTTAAAAAAAATGAACTGCCAATATTGTAATATTGGTGATCATCAGTGTGAGACCGTGACATGGACCGACCTGATCGTACTCTGAAGCTCCAGGATACAGGGGCCATCCCAGGAACAGCTCAGCGATGACACAGCCCAGAGACCACATGTCGATGGCCTCGCAGAAGGGCAGGCCCAGGATGATCTCGGGAGCTCTGAACACACAAACATAACATTCATAATCCACACTAGGGACCATAGGACTTACAGTATGCTGCCTTCAGGTGCTATCAAAACTATGGTAAATGCCACTTGTCGAGTTGAAGATTACCACTGAACGCCACCTCATCTCGTATTGTCCACTGGAAAACTGAGAAATAGTTTTGATACCAGAGTTCCCGAGATAACCTTGGACCTTTCAACAAGACAGAGACCTGTGATCATAAACTACAAAAAATAAAAAGCAAGCATGAGTTAAAAAGACTTGATTTCCAAATATTAATGTTGTTTTGAGACACAGGGGAGAGGGTGTGGGTTGGGTCGCTCAGTGTTTCAGAGCTAATAAGAGAGATAAGACTAAACTTAGAGGTCGTGGTCACAGAATGTGATGACACTTATTGTTTCTGGGTGCTAGAAGGCAGCTGCCTAAAAGGTGGATAAACCAGAGCAAAAAAACTGAAAAGTAGCAATTTTTGTAAACCTTTGGTTATCAAGTGTGAGTCAGTTTTCACCCTGAAAAACCTGACTTTCATTTATCATATTTTCCAAGATGAATAGTAATAATGTAAAGACTAATTAGGGATCTTAATCATTGACTAAACGCCATGTGGTTTTTACCTGGAGGAGAAATCATCTAAAATGTCTGACCAGGGAGCATTGCGTCATGTTGGGTCACTGATCCTCTGGTTTGTTTGCATGCACAGTACATCCAAGGAAAACAAAGAACTTCTTAATCCACTGTGTGGTTAGTTACAATTTATGTTGTTTATTTGTTTCGTTTTTAAACCACAATATCCCCATGGACTCCCTTATCATTTGAGAGCAATATTAGCATTTTACACAAGTTGTGTAAAGCCTTACAGAGCATGGGTATGTCATATTTGGAAAATGGACCCTAAAGGTTCATTCAGGTTTTGGGGAATCTCGCCCAAAACCTGAAAATGAAAAAAGAAAATGTGTTTTTTCTGCCGTGTCTGACCTTAATCCCTGCGCTGTAAACCGAAAGAATAAGATAAATCCCAATGGTAACCCTTCTCTCCTCTCACCTGTAGTAGCGTGACTGCAGGTAGGTGGAGCACACGGCTTTGGACACGTGACTGGCCGACCCGAAGTCTATGACCTTGACTCGGTAGGGCTGCCTCAGAGGGTCCACCAGCATGATGTTCTCCGGCTTCAGGTCCGCGTGGATCAGTCCCAGGCTCTTGAGCTTCATCAGGGCCGTGGCCACCTGCTGCAGTATGGGCCGGATGCACTTGAGCATGAGCGGGCTGAACTTGCTGTGCTTCAGGAAGTCGTAGAGGTTCTGCTCCAGCATCTCGAACACCAGGCACGTGTGGTTCTTGTGCTGGAAGCACTCGTATGAGCGCACAAAGTTGAACTCGTCGGCGTTTTCCGTGCTCAGCCTGCTCAGGATGCTCACCTGGAAATGACAGAGATAGGAGCGTCAGGAAGGTGTTAGGTTGTAAGGGGAGACACTGCAGGCAAAACTTTCCTTTTTCACCTTCACCTTAACCATAGTACTATATGGGAAATTGTATTGTACTTTCTCAAAATGACAACATCTTCTCCACTTTAGTAGCTCCTACAGACTCCAAACTTTCCAGTTACTTTATTCAAAAACTAAACAAAATAGCTGAAATCCCCCTCTGAATAAATCAATGTAGCTAATAACAACAAAATAAAATAAGATAAATTTACACCTGGCTTTATCTATTATTCAGATTTCATCGCTGAAAATATAAGCAATTTTGCAAATTCAGAACACCTAATTTTTAATATAAAATGGCCAGTATTTGGTAAGTTACTTTAAAATTGTAATATATTCTATATTACTAGTTACAGCTTTGAAAATGTAATATGTTTGTATTGTATATAATATTGTATATGTATAACATTTTACTGTTTCAAAATGTTAAAAGAGTTACACTACTTTCAGTTACTTTTGGCAAAATACAATCTGAAAATAGTGAGAATAATGCTGACAAGCAAAAGTGCAGTCAAAGATTTCCTTTCCCTCAGCCGTCCACGTCTTTTATTTTGGGACAAAGTCACAGCGGATCTTCTTCTACACCAGAATCCAACTTGACTGTAGTCAACATCATTTAGACGAGTCGACTAGTCATGGGTGTTCGACTATTTTTTGTTTTGGCTAAATGTCTGAGAAGGACTGTTGATGTTTGTGGCTTGCCAGTTTCTTATTCTGCCCTTTACTGTACATCGTTAATGTTACAGTGAACTTAAAGGCCCTGTGTCTGTGTTAGTGAAGCACGGATCAGCTGTTTTCTGACCCGCCCCAACCCAACGATGAAACTCAAACCCGAGCAACCCAATCCTAAAAACTGGGTCTTAATTTGCCAACCCGATCGGACCGAACCCACACACATTAAAGTAATGCTGGGAGCCGTGCAACAGCTGCCTGTAAATCAAACCAGGGCGCGCCACATGGAGGAGTTCACGGAGTACAAATGGCTTTTGTTTACATCTAATGAGCTGTTGAAACACGTTTGAAATCACGTATGGACTTATCAGCAAGCACCGGCTGAAACTGTCAAGAGGCAACTCTTTGTGTCAAACTAAACAGACTAAAGTGGCCCATGCAGGAGCAGCTTATCTGACGACAGGTGAAGCTGCTCTTTCTCCTTCACTAAGAATCACTAGCCGTTAATGCCCTAATACAAACCATTTAAATGTACTTTTAACTCAAATTGTTTAGTTACTGAAAATTGTAATGACTAATATATTACTGTATTTTGTTCAAGTATATATTATATTCCTCAGTTAATGCAAAAAGTAATATATTTGTACAGTTTATTTACAGAGAGACGCTAAGGGACTATCTTCTATTTTATTTTATTTTATTATTACCTGTTGTTTTGCTTCTTTGATGACACTTTTCCGTTTTGTGCACCCCCCTGTGTGATACTGTCCTAAGAGCTGTTGTGACAAGTAAATTTCTCCATTGTGAGATCAATAAAAATACTATCTATCTATATTTCCGTGACTCTTTTGGAATACATTACCCTCAACACTGAAAATGTCTGGCCTTAATTCTCATGGTTGGAATCTAAACACCATCCTGACTACCAATTCACACCGTTAATATTGTCCCGAACCCCGATCACTCACCTCTATTTGACCTTGCCGCGCATAAGACGGATGGTTCTTCAGGATCTTGATGGCCACGATCTCGTTGGTGCCGCGTTTCCAGCACTTGGCCACCTGGCCGAACGTGCCCCGCCCCAGGAACTCCAGCACCTCGTAGCTGTTGGACATGGAGCACAGGATCTCGTGCTGCACCAGCTGATAGTCGCCCTCGCTGTGGGACGCCGCGCTGCTCTTGGCGGTGGACGTGGAGTGCGCGATGGACTGCGCCGTGGTCGTCCCTCCTCCCCCTCCCGCCCCTCCCCCTCCCGCCGCCGTCCGGTTGGAGGCCACCGGCGCCGAGAGCTCCTCTAAGATCTGGACGCTGTCGCTGCTGTCCACCTCCTCGCTCTTGCGCTTCACGCTGTACTGTTTGTGGTAAAGCTGCGAGGCGGACTCGGCGTCCTTCACGCGGCGGCTCGAGGAAGACGAGGAGGAGGAGGAGGAGCAGGAGGGCGGGCCGCGGAGGCTCCCCGTGCTGTCCGCCGCCCTCACCACGGTCTCGCCGTTGTGTCTGGTCGGAGGGTTGGGGTTGTAGACGTGGTGTGCGTTGTTGAAGGAGGAGCCTGATGAGGAAGTGGAGGGCGCGATTCCCTGCTGCGGGCTCTGTTGTTGTTGTTGTTGTTGTTGTTGTTGGTAGTAGTTGTTCACTGCAAAAAGTGATTTTCGCAGAAGTCACATTTATTTAGTCAATATTATTTATTTAAATAAACGAACTAAACAAAAACTAACTTCTTTTTATTAACCCTTTAAGCCCTAGGCCTTTTTCTCCAAATATAATTTCTTTACATTAGTGTTGTTCCGATACCATTTTTTCTCATCCGATCTGATACCGATATTTGGACTCCGAGTAGTCGCCGATACCAAGTACTTCTCCGAATCCACAAAGCCAAAGCCCATTGCATATGGCTCATTCTGCCTATTAAATGTATTCTGTCACTGTTCTGTTTCCACTCTAAAGATTAAATGAAGGCAAACAAAGAAACACAATCGTATCTGCTGTGATCTTTAGAGGGTTTCGTGTCTGCAGAGCCCAGAAAAACACATTGTAGTATCGGATAGGTTTTGGTTCAGGTACTCGCCGATACCGATACTTGAAAAGTCTGTGGTATCGGCATGAAATCCGATACCAGTATCGGTATCGGAACATCCCTACTTTACATCATAGGTGTACATGGCTAATCTTGGTGTCCACACATTTGGTAGAGCTTAGGGCTGACGGTGGAAGTGAAATAATAATAAATTATGTTGTTTGACAATAAAATGAGGTTGCCATGGGTTTGAATGAATTTCCGCCTGAAAAAACACACACATTTTCCTGCAAAAAGGCCTTTTTCCTCCCTGTGATGTCGCAAATAACAACAGAAATGGATAATCCCACATCAGGTGTCACTAATTTGCAACTTTGGAATATTTTGCTGCATAAAACGCATACATCAGTAACTGTGTCTGAAAGCGCGGCACCAACTGTGGGGGCTATAGGGCTTAAAGGGTTAACACTTGGCAGATAATGTTACATGACCAACTCAAATCAAGATTACTTTTTCCAGTGTGGTTGTTGTTGTTGTCCAAGGGGTGTTTGTTTCCCACCGCCGCGTCCCACGAAGGGTTCTCCACTTTGAGCCTCTTGGAGCGAGAGTAGACGCTGGAGGAGACCGACGGCGAGGAGAAGACCTGCACCTGGGACGCCATGTCTGTGGGAAATATGGGAGGTGATGGTTAGAGCTAGGGCTGAAACGATTCTTCGAGTAACTCGGATAATTCGACATGAGGCGTATTCGCTGATGTGCAGGAAAAAGGGGAGAGGAGTCCAGCAACAGGATCATTTCTTTTACTGAGGTGACTACAGCAGAAATAAGTGCAGCTCTTTTGTATAAATTCAATGTTTTTTTTCAACTTTGTGAAACATTGTGCTGAAGTGAGTGGTAGTGGTCTGATCTGACCTAAGGAAATAGGTTGTAACATAAATCCATATGTTCATTCATAAATTAATGACTTCAATGAGAATCTACAATGTAAATATAGAAAAACCAATACAAAAAAAGTGTTCCTAAACTTTTGATGCTCTTTTGGTACTCTATTTCAAGTAAAATTATATTTAATATTTAAATTCTATGTGCAATAAGAATTATTATTATTTAAACTTATTTAAAATGTGTTCTGATCATTTTACGTACACCCTCCTCAAGGTAAAATATTCTTCAAATGTAAAGAAAGGGGAGTGCATCGCAGGGTCCAAAACTGCATTATGGAGATTACATCATATCGTTTTTCTGTGAAATGATTCTGTGTGTTTCGTCTGCTGTACCAGAAGCCATTAAAACGATACATACCATTACTGTCTTTTATATTGGTGTGTAGAATTATTATGATGTTGTACATTCAGTGCACTGAGTGGTTTCCGTGTATGAGAGATGTTTTCCCGGCAGGCTAGCAAGTGCACATTTTTTTCTTGCAGCTTTTTCATGCCCAACCTGGTGCCTTTATGCTCTTTGTGCCTTCAATATTTTTAGATGAGTTTTTCAGTGTACATCGTGCTTAACAAGTGACTGAGATCATCATTTACTCCCTTCACACATGGTGGTGGTGGTGCTACTACTGTTGCAGCTACAGCTGCTCTGGAGACGACTGATGGAAACACGGCTGACAATCTGGGCCAATGGTTTCTCCACCAACTAAAGTCAGATCAACATTGTGCTCATTAGCACATTTCCTGATGCGTCATTGTGTCAGGATCAAATGAACTGCTGCACCTTATTAACAGGAGGTGCCACCTTTAACTAATAACTGTGCAAATACATCTTAATCATCTTTACTTGAGTTACTTGACCGGCCCATGCAGCAATAACTTCTTTCCTGGTGTATATCACACAAATAATAAGTTTTATCACACTGCAAAAAAGTGATCTTAGTAAAAGTTTAGTTAAAATGACTGAAATGAAGATTTTACCTTTTGAGTTATTTTCATTTGCCAAAGTATTTTCTCATCCCAAGTAAATTGAGATTCATGATTGATTTCAAATCCAATCAGATACTTATCTTAATCTAAGTGAAAAATCCAATTTCAAAAAAATATATTACATATACGAAATATGTATTTCAACAACATTTCACATATTTGTAGACTACATTTTGCAGTGTGTAATCTTTAACTATGAGAACTAATGTTAAGTGTATATTAACTTTTAAATGTTTTATAGAATTTACAGAAATATTCACCAATGTGTGTACTGTGCCTGTCAGACAAACGAATAAATAAATAAAATGAACTATTCACACTGGTGAGGTGGGGAAAGCGTCTTGCCTAAGGACACAATGACAGTCTGTACCAACAGGAGCCAGGATTCGAGCCACAAACCTCTCAATTATAAGACAACTGGCCCTGTCATCCCCGCTGTCTCCTGTAATCTGCTTCTACAGAGAGAAATGTCCTGGGGCAGACTGCCTGAAACATGGCAACCATTTTGTGCCAATGACCAACTACTCCAACCATGACCAACCACACTAACTCACACACTGGTAAGTGTCTTGCTCAAGGACACAATGCTGATAGTCAATCTACATGCATGTTTTACTTCTTTAGAACTCCAACAACAGTTCAGCTGAAATAGAACAAATGTATAGCAGCCAAATACAAATAGGACCACACTTTGATGATGATCACTGAAATGCTTAAACTAGAGACGCATCCATCCAACTTTTTTGCTTCCAATACCGATACTTGGGGTTAGAGAATCTACTGATATCCGATACCAACCAATATTAGGGGTGTAACGATTCAGAAATCTCATGATTCGATTTAAAAATATGGACTAAAACTTGCATCGTGGATCCATGATGGCACATCGTCTCCTTAACATTATAAGGTTATCTGCGTTCAAAGTAGATCTGAGATATTTAGGTTTATAGTTTTGACCACTATTTGAATAATGGACATAATGGAAATGGGTAATGTGTTTTTCTCATAAAAACCTCAAAAATGCTCCAAACTTTACAGAAATGATATAGTCCAGAAGGGGACTAGGAGCAAGAATATGTGAATAACTCAATTTTCACACAAATGTCACATAGAACCTTAAATTCTAAGGGGACAGCATGTTGTTTCAGTGCTGATTTAGTAACTAGCTATTAAACAATATTTACACAATTATGGGGAAAGTGAGCAGCAGTTTGTTAATTATAATCATATACAATAGTGATGGGCTAAACGAGCCGAGGCACCGATACACGTGTCATGTATGAAAGCAGTGCCTCAGAGCTGTGTCACTGAGTGTATCACTTTAAGAAAAGTCCTGTTTTGTATCACATCACTTGTCACTGAGGCGCCAGTTCTACACCAAAGCACAACACTGATCGATCCGCTTGTTTGCTGCGGGGCCTATACCCACACTTGTTCAAACTGTCCCCAAAGTATTTGTGTACTCCTGCCTCACTGGGTGCTGCAGGATTCAAGCACCCAGCCAAATCTTTGAGCACCCAGGCGGATTTACCCTGATCACAAAATGATTCAGTAGATATAACCTTTTTGTATTCTCTGCTCACACTCAAGCGCAGGTCAGACTATTAGAGTAATATGAGCACAGCCGCGGCACCGGGTTTCTCCCTGGTTAGCTCAATGGGCTGGACTGATCAATCAGTAAGCAGAAAGTCGTGAGGTCGAGCCTTGGGCCTACTTTTTTCAGTGGGTCGGTAGTCTGACTGAGCACCCACGGGGAAAAACATAAATCTGCGCAAAAGAAGCACAATAACTTCACAAGCCTCATATGCCACAAGCAAAATGTGTTTCACCATCATGAGACCAAGAACATTCACTCTAATTTCACTTCATCACATATGGGTTATTGAACAGACTCAGTTGTTATGTTCACATGTGAAAAGACTTCCTTGCACTTAGTCATCCAAACTCACATATATATCCTACTTTGTTTGGTCTCAACTGGAAAGATAATGGTGGATTTCTACAGGACCACCATCGAGTCCATCCTCATCTCCTCCATCACCGTGTGGTACGCTCTAGAGTCACCACTGAGGACAAACACAGACTGCAGCGCATAGTGCATGGTGCTGAGAAGGTGACTGGCTGTAAACTTGCATCTCTCCAGGACCTGTATGTCTCCAGGACCCGGGGGCGTGCAGGTCGGATCACAGCTGACCCTTCCCACCCTGGTCACAAACTGTTTAACCCTCTCCTAACTAATGTAAACTGAAAAACCTGTTCCATTTGCACTGCTCTATTTGCACTATGTGGTATGTCCACACTCACATTTGCTGCTAATCTGTAATTCACCATTCATGCTCCTGTCTCGTATTGTGTTAAGTTACTATTTTATTAGATTTTTATCTTATTCTATTTTTATGCATGCCTTATAGTTCTATATTTTTTAATATCCTTTTTTTCCCATAGTTTATCATTTATCATTATTACAAGTTTATGTTTCATGTTGCATGAGTTAACCTCTTAAACCCCAACAGGCCCAATTTGGGTCCTGGGGAAGAAAAGAGACAGAGAGAGGGGAAGGAGAGATCGAGAAGAAGAAGGAAAGAGGGTGAGAGGAAGGAGAGAGAGAGGGGAAGGAGAGAGAGAGAGGAAAGAGAGAGAGAGAGGAAGTAAAGAGACAGAGAAAGGGGAAGGAGAGAGATTTTAGTGCCCAATTTGGGTCCTATAGGGTTTAAGAGGTTAATTTGGCCTTCGAGGTGGTGCTTACTTTTGTTAGAAGTGTCCACTTTGATTAATTTGTGACTGAATGGACTGTCAACCAAAACAGCTTATACCCTACAGGACCCAAATTTGGCACGCTGGGGTTTAAGGGGTTAAACCAAAGAAAATTCCTCGTCTGTGAAACCTTCATTGACAAAGGCAATACACTCTATTCTGATTACAATTTGTTTTCCTTTTGTAGTGTATGGCTGCAGTACATTTTAATGACACATACCAACACTGCGTGATACAGTGTCCACTCAGTAAGGGGGAAGGAAATGTGACACACACATTGAGGCATCATCTGCCCATCACTAATTATACAGAAAGCAACGAAATGTCATTGCAAATAAAAAATACTTACTAATACAAATCTGCCAATGAAATGAGAGTTATTATCAAATTTTTAAGTGCAATAAGATATATATATTTTTTTTACTTGTTTTAGGCGTAACAATCCTACTTGTTCCTTTGACAGATATTTATTTTCACCTTTCTACTCAAATCAAGGTAAAATATTCTTAATTCAAGAATGTTTTTTTTTTTTTTACATATTGTTAGATTATATTTGCCCAGTGTCGGTATGAGTTGCACGTAAGAATGTATCGTGCAGCCTTACATGTTTATTAGGCCTGTATAGAGTATGAATGACCTTAATGACACGCAAAGCCCATAAACGTGAGCTTATTAATCATTATTCAGCAGGTTCAGCTGGTGGGCACATGCACAGCGCGCTGTTCTTTGTCCCTTAACAGCACTAGCACAGGTAACATGGCACAATTCTTCACCTATTCTGATGCAAATTCTACATAACGTCATGTGGTGCGCAGTCTACAAACCCAGCGAACCAGAGCCGACCTGCAGTGGATGAATGCCGCCTCTTGACTCTCTCCGTCAGGGCCCGCTGCTCATCCTGTACCCAGGCTCCAGCGGGGCCGGTCAGCTGTGCTCCTCTCCCCCCGGTGAAGGCTGCACGACGATCGGCCTGGGCTAGCAGCTAATACCCCCCCGACCACCGAGGCCCGTGTGCTGCTCTGACGCACGCTCTCTCTCTCTCGCGCGCTACATGCCGCAAATAGCGATCGCGCGAGGGGGGGGGGAGAAACGTGCAGGGTTTTCTAGAAGCCTCCTACAATGGCATCACGGGCTCTGTCTGTCACCCAGCTCAGCAGCATCATCCTCCGCTGCTCGGCCAACTCATGGAACTATTACGTAGTGTGCGCAACGAGACGTAACCGCGTGCGTGAAAGACGTCAGCTGCTGTGGAGTCAAGTGAATACTGTGAATACTGTGAATACTGTGAATACAAGTGTGTGTGTGCGATCTGTGGGTCTGGGCCATGGGACTATTATACAGTACATCCATGGTCTGTGGCTACAGTGATGGGATTTGTGGCTCTTTAAGGGTAGACTGCAGAATAATCTCAATTAGCCTTTTTCAATTCTTTTCAGTTTTGGCCCAGTTTGCTCTCTTTACATAGCCTATAATAAACTAGAAACAAATAAATATCTTTGCAAAGGTGTAATTAGCACTGAATTCACATTTCTCCATAGAAGTCTATGAGGCTACATAACTTTAAAATGAGAAGATAAACCAGTGGTGGAAGAAGTACATAGTATTCTTACTTAAGTAAAATTGCTGATATAATAGGACCAAGAATTTACTTAAGTAAAAGTATAAGTATTAGCTTAAATTTGTAAAAGTATGAAACTATCCATTGCAAAAAGTACTAAACCAGGACTACACAAGGTCTACACCAGGACTAAACCGGATCTAAACAAGGTCTAAAGGAGTAAACCTCAAAACCAAGTCTAAACTGGGACTAAACCAGTTCATCGTAGAGAGGGCTTTGAAAATAAAATACTTTTACTTTTAACCCAATTTTAAACTGTAGTGGAGTAGAAAGTACAGATACAGGCTCTAAAATGTTGTGAAGTACAAGTAAAAAGTATTCATCATAAAATAAGTAAAGTAAAAGTACTTATATTTGTACTTTTTACTTTGTTACTTTCCACTGAAATATACATTTTTATATAGAAGCTCGCCGAAATTTCCATCACACACACGCGAACACTCAACAGTAGTTCTCCATTTGGCCACAAGAGGGCGCCGATACACCGCCCAAGTGAAGGATGCACAGTTGGCATTAGGTGAAATGGACACAGATGGACAACAGACCCAGCGTTTATTTATCAAATCTTTATCCACGTTTCTGGTCAATGACATATATTAACATTTATTGTGCTTCTACAGCATGTAAACAGTAACAAAAGCACAACATTATAGTGGTACAGCCAATTACACAATAACAACACCGTAGACTATGCCAGCAAAGTCATCACAGGGAAATAACACTGATTTTGTTTAGGATAATGAAGATGAGGCATGCATTTCATATTTATTAACAGTAACTCCTTCCACAGATGCGACATGATAAAAGTAAAACAAAAAAACAAAAATAACACAGGCAACAAGTGCATTGGCAAATCCTAACATTGTACAAAAATATGTTGAATGTATCTAAAGCTAAACGAGGAAGAGACCAGCAATCCCCGCGACGCGAACTAATGACAAAACTGTGAAATTCAGATGTGAAAATGTTGCAGTGGCTGGGTTTGCACTTGTCCACTTGAGTTCAAGTTAACAAAACCTAAATATTCTGTTTCAGTACGGCTGCGAAATCATACATACTGTACATAATCACAAATTGCAGTTTGAATGTCCGTGATGAGATCATTTCCAAAGACGTGTGCACAGCGAACTGAATCTTGCGTTTTAAAACCTAAGTTGCATCACTCATCTCACATGCAACACAATTGAATGCAAAAACTACTCTCAGATCTGTGAAGCCTGGTACTGAAAGCTGGATCCGATTTATGATAGCTTACTGAGACACAAATCGATTGGCAATAACAACCTCAGAGCGAAACCGACTCGTTGTCATGCAAATGAGCCTGTACTCCTGGGAGCAGCAGGGCCATAGGCAGAATCAACGACTTAGAGAGTAGCTCAGGGAGACAATGGACCCTTGTTAAGTACTTTATCTTTAGCACTAAGAGAGGAGGGGCCTAGAGGCTGGCTCCTCCTGCTGGTTCACTGGATTTATAAACCCACAGCGTGCTCCAGGCATTCAGTAGCTGATGACGATCTTTGGAGTAAGATCGAAACGTCCTACACTTCAACTACAGAGTACAGATGAAGACTGAAGAATTTTTGCCTACGATGGACAACTCCTGTACGACTGAGAACCTACACAAACCTGGTACTGAAAGGTTCAAGTGTTTTAAAACAAATATTCTTCCCTCCCAGCCTTGAATGTTTATGGACAAGCACAAAACAACATTGGGATCCTCCATAAAACCTGAAGTCCTTCCACGGCTCCGGCTCGAGGGGGTTGGGACTACCTGAAGGAATGGCGAAAGTGCACGCTCCTCCGTTTGAGCTTCTCCGGGTTGTGCGAGGCCATGTGGGAGAACTCTCGGACGATGTCGATGTACGTGGCGTCTCCTGTGTGGCGAAAACGAAAGGAAATAAAACAACAACACGGGAATTATGAGGACACAGTCGGTGGAAAACATCTTTTATGTGAGTTCCAAATAAGGGGCTGGTGAAAGGATCGGGCGGAAAAGATCGGTGGGGCGCCGTGAAGCTGCAGCGTCTTTCAACTTGACAGATTGTGTGTTTTGCTTTTGGTCGCGCCTTGGGCCCATGGGAACGCGGGAATTTAGGAGGACGACAAAAGCATTTGAACCCCTTTGTGCGCCATGAGAGCTCCCAGGCTGAGGCTAATTAAAAAAGCCACCCCACATTCCAGGATTTTGAGCGTGCAACATGAGAGGGTAGAGAAAAATGTACTCCAGAAATAAATAAATTGCCCTGAAGTACAAGTAGAAAGAGGATACCTTAATGCTGCTCAAATCTGGAACAGTCCAGAAGATGTGAGACAGGCCTCAACTTTGACGATGTTCAAATCCAGGCAAAAAAAAGTTCTTTTAGCTGTGCATAAGACACTGAAAGTATTTTATCTACACTCTTTGCTTATATATATTTATGTTTTATTGATTGATATTATTTGCCTTGTTGTAATTTGATGTGACTGTGAAGCACTTTGAAGTGCCTTGTGTATGAATTGCGCTCTACAAATAACCTTGTCTAGTCATCAAAATGCAGATTTTTCATCTTGGTTTATGGCTAAAATCAAATTTTTTGGGCGGTTCTGCTCAGATGAAAGGACTTTTCGCCACAAGATGATTATGGCAGATTTGTGGATCCAATCACTATTGGATTTACCATTTTGAGATTTCCTCTCCCATAGAGTAGTATTGGCCCCTGCTCCATCTCCATCCATTGTGAACGCAACCTCTCTTGTCCTGCTATTTGATAAAGCTCTGTAGGGCTGGGCCTTTTTTGGGATTTTTTTTTGTAAAGCACTTAAAATGACTGCAGACATATTGCACTTTTGATCTGGGGGAGTCTGAGAGCACTGCAGTTTGTTTTTTTTAATAAATTGTATTTTCAGCTGCCATTTGTGCTTTTAGAATTCATTTTTTATCGAGACTAATGAGTTTTCTCCGCTTCTATCAGATCCCTCACGCCTCAAAAACAACCGTCTCAAACCGTCTCTGAAAAACACATGCATATATTCAACGCTGTCATTTCATATTCTAGCACTCGCAATGAATTCATAATGACACGCCGCCGAAACCATGTCCTTGATTTATAATTAGTGCACCAAGAAGGAAGTGAGGAAGTTGAAAAAAAGAGAAAAGAAGCACAGGAGAAGTTTAGCGTTTAGAGTTACACTGAATTTATTCTTGAGAAAGACACAGAAGAGATATTGAAACAAAGCATAGTAAATGTTAGTTTGCACAGACAGATTGCTTCACACAGAATTGAACAGTCACAGAAAAGAGGAGAGCTGCATGTTAGGAGCGAGCAGATAAGAGTGTTAACAAATGCTTATGTACACGATACCTGTGGTCACCCCCCTATAACACACAGCCGTTTGGTCCATGGGCATCTCTCATAAAGCTGATTCAAAGAGCTTGTACACACAACATAGGAACACAGCGGGCATTGAACACCGCGTTGTGCAAAAACAGTCTGTAACGCCACACTGTATTAGGCATTTGCAACATTCTGCATTTATAAAACATTTACAAAGCTTAACAAATTATTCTCTGGTTATTTAAAGAGTTCAGGGGCAAATGTGCCCATAAGACGTTATTCGTTTAAATTATCATTTAATATAGGCTTTGTTTAGTAACTTTATTTAGTCATTCTGTTGGGTATAAACATGATTTACACCTAGTTTAGACATAATTTTGTTAATTTGGGTCTGTTTTTTTTTGTTGTTTTTTTTACAAAGGAGCGAGGATGGCACTTCTCTTTGGTCCTCCTGGCTGGTGCTGACATTGCTGCGATACCGCCCCCAAGTGGCTAGGGGCGAGTCCAGAAAGAACTTCATTACAGGGAATCCTATGAGGACTTTACACATGTCAAAAACAGCTTAAAAGCCTGGCTCCAAAGAATATTATTTTTTGTAAAGCTGGCCTGTCCTCTTGTGACAACACTGAGCGGTGCATAATAGTTTTAACTACGCTGGTTTTTGTTTCATGGATTTTTTAAGTTTTAGCTTTTAACTTTGATTGACAGTCCCTGGAGAACTATGGAGGCTCGTTGTCGCGCTGCCATCTTGATTTAACTCACATTTTTTGACTATTCAACATGAATGGGGTGGAGTGGCCATTGTGCGTCTATCAATGTAATATGTCTACATTTATAGACGCAATGTAATAATATTACCCCTAATAGAACCTCTGTGTACCTCACGATTCCATACACGATAACCTCACGATTTGCCGATACTGCGATAATCTTTATAGCACGTAATAACATACACAATGTATCACTATATTTTTTAACAGTATAAACAAAATCCAGATTTGTTTATGATTCATATTTTTATAATTATAAACACTATCATTAAAAGCTATTTATTTGTCTGACAATATTTGGTCAACGTTCTTAAAATCCTCTGCTGTCCTGACTGTATTACTGACCATTACTGGCCTCTACTTACTGTGAAAGCAGTGCAGCGCTGCAGCCTCATTAATATTCATGATGTCATTAATTAATATGTATGACGTCATCAAAAGTATTGGTATTGTATCGTGCCACAAAATATCGCGATATATTGGAAAATCTATTGTTACCCCCCTAATGTCTACATTGATAGACTTGATTTAGGCCCAATTATTGTTTTTTATTCAGACCTAGTGGTGCTTTGAAGGTTACATTCTTCATAAAGGTGGTACTTGTGTGAGTTGAGGACCACTGTATTACACAAAACAATGTAAGGAAACAACACTTTTATGTAAACGATGACTCCAGCATGTTATATATTAAAATCTCCACCGGTTTATTATCATGGAATGCACCACTGATCCCACATACATAACGTTAATCACTATTTTTGTGCTAAAAATATTCACAATGAAAAGAAATGCTTTGTAAATGTTTCATACATGAATTAAGTGTTTACAAATGATGCGCAAATACATAACACCGTGCAGTTACTTATTATTGGCCAGAGTCGTTGGCTCATTCACCCAGTCAAACACTATGTTGTTTGGTGATATACTGTACGCTAATCCTGGACTAAACAAGTCTGAAACATCTGCAGAAATATAAATATAGTCCATAAGTCAGACCCAGTTTATGATACGACCAGAGCCTTCCTCTAAACCTGATCTTTGGATGAAAACAGGCCAATGTTTTAAAGTGTGTTGTGAAACTTCTACTTTCTCTTTCGTTCTTTGGCTCGGACTTGATTCCAACAGTCTAGTTCTTCTTTGGAAAAGGTTTGTCACTGTATTATTATATAGATATTTTTTATTACTTTTAATTTTGGGCCACTGCTTACTTTACCCTCATGTATAACTGTTCATATAGGAGTCAAAACACAAGAAGAGGGCTAAGTACTGTTAATATTCTCGGTAGATACCTAGTTTACAATACCAGTACATTTGTTTTTGGGTTATCTAGGCTGTAATAATCACTCTTAATTTGTCTATTTACTAACTGTAAAACTGAGTTATAATATTATTCATTTCATAAATAAATATTTGAGCACCAATGGCTTGAGTAGCAGAAGTTTGATTGTCACTATGGGCTTTACGTGTGATGGACATGGCAGAAAAGCTAATTAAATTAATTAAAGTGCATATGACACATTAGACAAAATTATCACTAAAACATTGTTATCGCAATTTTATTCCAGATTTTGTTGCTAAATATACCTTGTTTTCCCTGGTTTGACATTTTTTCAATGTTCCTTTTTCACTTCCTTATTGGACGTGGCCACAGGAAGTGACATACGTCGGGGTAAACAACTCACAAGCGTTGCCGTGCCGACCTTATTACACCAATGAGAAAATAACATTATCCATCAAACCAAGTCATAATTACAAAAGGATTTAAGCCACCCATATGCACTTCAATAGTTTCCCATTAGTATAATATGGCACGGCAACAGTTATTAATTGTATACCTCGATGTATGTCACTTCCTGTGCCGTGTCCAATAAGGAAGTGACACACTAAACATTGTAAAAAGAAAATCTTAAATATAATTGTTAACTATCTTTTGTGAATAGTTCAGCACAAGCTTTAGCCACAAAAGAAAGTATTTTATCTGCACTTTTCACTTTTTACACCGATTCTTAATGATGTTTTATTCATTTTCCATTTCAACTGTTTGCTTTTCATCTGCGAAGCTCCTTGAACCACTTTACATGAATTCGGGCTCTACAAATAAACTTGGCACACATGTTAACAATGCCCAGCCCTATTTTCATCCCTCATATAAAGCTCTTGTGATACAAATGCATAATTTATATAACTCTCTATATCGGATGCATAATTAACTAAGTTCATTCGGCTGTTCAGAGCTGCCGTGAAGTCATTGTCATCTCGCTCTCTCCCGATCTATATCCTCTGGAAGACGATACATAAGAACACATTATAACAGTCAAGTTACATTTACTGTACCCGAGTCAGTAACTTCACAGAGGATTTGCACAAAAAGGTACATTTGTCACACTATATTTTTTACTTTGACTTATATATTGTTAAATTTGTGTTTCTTTCATCTTTAAATTGGGATTTTGCGGCCGTACTTTACTTTACAGCACAGTATTACAATAGCAACAGTATGGAAATAGCATTGAAATAAGGGATAACAAAGAAAATCCACAATTGACGTCCAAGTCAAGCCAGCGCTAACTCCACAAAGGCCACCTTCATTTGCGGTTCCGGTATTAGCATAGCATAGCATTAGCATGACCCACTAACCCTCGTAGTCGGGTTACAACCAGTCCACATGAAAACAAAAGCTGTCACAAAGTCAAACGCCTTCTCTTTCCGCACATATGAATTAAGGTCGGATTGTTTTCTCATAAAGGTGTCCATAAGTGGAGACAGTATTCAAAAACATGTGCGTGATGTTGGCCAGTAGCAAGGACTTTTAGCCATACGAATAATATGGCCTGGATTAACCTATTGAGCATGTTTTGGGCTGATGGGGGACTTTACCCAATTACTAGTATTTTGATGATTTTCAAATTTTTCTCATGTTTTTACGTCAATAAATCACCCAAATTAAAGTTATTACACTTTTATGTACAATGCAAATTCCATACTTTTTTTTTTAACTTTTGCTATTACTGTGCTGTAACAAAGTACACCTACTTTGCTCATTGCCTTCCGATATGGTATCATTTTGCATTTACGCAATATTTTATCTAATTTCACAAAATTTAAATTATTTAAGGTGCACTATGTAACTTTATGTGAAAAGAAAAAACCCTTGATATTAGTGCGTATTTGACCTTTCAGTGAAAATGTCACCAAAACAAGTGATCCTGGTGCCTGACAGAGGCCTAGGGTTTAACAGGTTAACAAAGAAAAATAAGGGACACTTTCTGTGGTACCACGGACTCCACCATAGCGCCCGTCGAATAGAATAGTCTAATGATGTCATCTATTTATGCGCAAATTAAAAATACAAATAGTAAATGCACTTTTTTTGTCACTGGGGTTCCCTCTGGGCAATTTTATAGACATCAGACCTAACTTTCTTTGTTTTGGTGGATTTTACGATGTTTTAAACACATTCTGGGCTGTATAACATCAGTGAATTTAATGGAATAATTATGCCAAAATTACTTCAGTTTCTATTTCATAAACTACAATGCTTAAAATAATCTTTTAATAAGCAGTGACCAATACGCACTAATATCAAGGTTTTATTTCACATAAAAAGTTACATAGCGCACCTTTAAGTAGAATTTCCCCAAGTTCTCTTTGTTTACTCCTGGGTAAATACCTGGATGACATAAAACCTTTGAAGTAACAGTACTTTCCCTCGTGTACAATTCCGGACGACGTTACCCACATCTATCGGACAAACAGTCGAAATATTCACTTGGACAGGATTAGAAAACAGGAAAGACGCATGCACTGTACACCACAATAAGATCGACCTGTTCAAGATACAGAGACACTTACCCAACATTTACAAACCATAAAGTATTTACAATCAGTGCATGTCACAACAGTGCGAGTTATCAAAAAGTCCCCTCCACTTCTCTCTATAAACAATTTGTGGCGTACTGCTCTCGTAACAAGACGTGTAATAATTGCTGAGAAAAATGAAATCCTCACAAAAAAAGCTTTAAAAAAATACCATCTGCATCCAACACAATACAAAAAAATACAGATTATCTTTCTGTCCTTGAGAGATCATTGCACTATTGCTCCTGGAGTTCTGTCCTTCAATTCAACAAAGTTTTTTTTTTTACACGTGAAACTAATTTTACTATTTGGACACGGGGTTCGAACTACTGCTATGGTAAAAAGTGCATTGTTAGCTTGTTAGCTTTAGCATATTAGCCTCGTGAGCTAAAGTCCTTCTCCACAGTGGCGTTTCATAGGTCCTGCATTGATTAATAGTTATAAAAGCACAGCCGATTCATGGGTTTCAGACACGTATGTTACGTAGAGGAGAGCGGGGTGAAGTGAGACACATTTTGGTTTGGTGGTTTTTTGTCAAAACAACGTCAAATAAAGAGACAAAATTGAATGGGTTATGTTTTTGGTGGTTTTCTGATTGGTTGCATCCAGTGTTGGGGGTAACGTATTACAAAAGTAGCTAGTTACAGAAATATACTACTTTTGAATATAATATATTACTTCAACAAAATACAGTTATATATCAGTCATTACAATTAAAGTAACTCAACACTGAAAAAAATGGATCATGAGACGTTAAACTTCGACTGAAATTAAGAATATTTGATAATTCAGACGTGCCGATGTAAAATCTGCCAATGGAATAAGGCATTTCCTTCTTATTTATTTTAAGATCAATGAAATATTTAATCTTAATTTAGGTGTAATGAGATGTTTTTTTTCAAGATTCATATTTATTTGTCATTTCCGTATAAAAGACTAAACATAAACGAAACACTGTCCGATATGAATTCCACTGTTTTAAAGTTAAAACAGTGGAAAAAGTTGTGAGAAATACATCTTTATAAAAGGCAGGGGTCATTTTCTGGCCAATTTATGTTTTCTTTCAAGCTGAAATATGACGTAATGCTTTCTTCTATAATTAAAATAAATCTTCATTCATCACAAAAGGAATTAAAATTCCAACAATGTAATGGGTAGTTCACTTTATCCCGCACTCCCCAACGCCATTTTGATAACTTTTGATCACTCGAGACCCATGGATGAACAGTCACTTGCAATTTTTGCCCAATACTTATAAAAACTGAATTGAATTATAATGAATTGAACAAAACATGAATGATTTTGGATCTCTGCCGGTATTTTTCGAGATCAGCACCTCACTTTTGTATTTTACTGTTGCATTTGTAACATAATGGCTTTGTGAGTGACATCATCAGTTCTGATTGTCGTCCTGAGGTTTGCTGGCTGTTGACTGAGGCTGAAACGATGCAGGCCTAGCGTTGGGTTTCAGATGACGTCACAACATTTGAACATAGTCCTGTATGGTTCAAGGTTTCTTTATTGACACCTGAAGGTAAATTTGTCAGTTTGGGTGGAAAATTATATATTTTTTTAAAGCTACACTCAGATGTCTCTTGACGTATTTTAAACAAACACCCAGAATAAAGAAAATAGCTTGGATTTAACTGGTTGAAATGTTAACGGAAACATAGTGTGGCTTTACAAGGTTTACACAGGTAGCAGCAAGTCATTTAATCAGCATATTTCATTGCTGAAGATTTGTACACATCCCATCAACAAGAGGAACGAAGCAAAATCAATTTTTAACAAGCAACTTTTGAGCTTAAACTGGAGTTGGCTGTGTTTTAGACCAACATTTTTGTATTTGACAAACTTACCCAGTAAAAACAATTGAACAATGTTATTATTTTTCAAGAAATGTAATACCTTGGAATCCAATGTAATGTTTTTAATGATATTAAAGGCCTCAATTTTGGCTAAATTCATTTAATGACTTGCGGAAACCCTGCTTTACATTAATAGGCATATTTTGTATGAGGTGGTTGGATAAATTTAGCAGTATAATGGCACTATAATATGAAAAAAGGAGGTTTATGAGTTTTCCTTCTGGATATTTTTTAGGGAGTAAAGTAAAGCAGTTTCCCCTCTAAATTAAACCGTACAGGATGTTCTGACGTCTTCTGAAACCCAGCCAATACACTGTACAATGGTTGAAGTCCTACGAGGCAGTGGTGTCTGTGGTGGCGCCCCCTACAGTGTGCCCTGGTCCTAGCACTCGGCTATGTGGATGCAGATAAACTCCTGGATGCACTTCCTGTACTGCTGCTCTGTGGGGCTGCTGAGCGAGTAGTGACCTGGCTGTCCGAGAGGGCCCTCCGACTCGCGCATCTCCTCGTTCATCCGCGACAGACGCAGCCTAGAAAAGAAAGAAAATAGTTACGATTCTGAAGGGAGGAGGGGTGCGGAAGGTGGAGTTTGTGGTGACGAGCTCCTCACAGTGTGACTATGTCGGCGTTGGCCTGGGTCACAGCGATGTTCAGAGGGTCCTGTCCATCGTCGTCCTCTTGGTTCTGCGTCGCTCCCCTCTTCAGGAATAAACACACCTGCCTGGGGTTTACAAACAAAAAACAGTTCATGTGATATTATTACGTGCTATTATTAAGTGTCGAAACACGTAGGCGGTCCATTCTCCAATTAAAGGATGTACCTCAGACGTTTTGACTTGGATGTTTTTACTCCTGACTACATTACACTTTATTCAACTTCAGTCAAGTCAAAATTCTTCCCGATTCTGCATTATATGACCAGTCTTGAAGAGCAACTTTTTATGCTTTTCACACAGACCCTCTGAAGCACTCACAATTTCCTGGTGTGAGAAAAATCAGTTTTGAGAAAATGTTCATTGAAGTTACAATTTCCCATATACGTAGTTCTATGGACAAACGTCTCCACTGAATGTTTTTTTTTTTCAGTGTTTATTTTAGTTTAGTTAAATTACTTCAAAGCAGTACTGTAGAAGTTTTCATCCAGTAAATATCATTTATTTTATCCTGGGTGCGTTTGTTGTCGATATGGCTAACGTTCTGAAGAAACAATACAAGTTGTCTGACGAGGCACGAGAGAGAAAGAGACCAAACGTAAACAAGAGACCAAGCGTAAACCTCGGCCCAACACTGGCGACATCTGAGAGACAGAGAGGCTCTTAACAGAGAGGTTGCCTCCGGAGCTGCCTCGATGCTACTTGACTAGTGAATTAACTTTTCATGTGTTACTTTCAACATCTAGTCAAAAATCATTTTGTTTTTCGCTGTTATACTGCATGCTCTCCTTTGATGTCACTTTCTGTGCATTACCACTGAAATAGACTGATGCTAACCGTTATTAGACAGTCGTTAGCATGCATCAAAAAAAGCTTATATTGAGTGAAAACACACGTCTGACTAACAGTAAAATAACTAAGCCAACGCTACAAAGTAGTATGTTGTGTTTGGAGTCTCCAAAACCGGATACAGATACAGTTTTGATTTAATTTAGCAACAGTGTAGCTAACCTACCTGAGACAGCCCTCTGCTGTTTTCCTCCATTTCGTCTTTTCTCAGATAAAATGGTTGTTTTACAAGAAACCAAAACAAAAGCATGTTGTCCTCAAGCTTTGACACAGGGTCAAAGGGTGTGAAGAGCAGAGAGAGACATAAAGTCAAATGCCACAGTCGGTTCTCAAACTCAGATCAGAGCTGCACACCTGTACTTTACTTCACAAGTGACTTATTGTGAGCTACTCCTGTTCAGACGTGGCTGCCCTTCAGTACAGTAACAGAAGTGAAAGTTATGCCACACTGGGGACTGAAAAGCTATCTTTTTCCTTGTATGTCCTAACTCCCCAGTTGAACTGCACAAAGCCTCTTACCCTGTGTGACCCAGATATGTGGCGTGATGCAGTGGACCTCTTCCTCGCGAGTCTTTTTGGTCAACGTCTGCAGCGTTTTGTAACAAGAACTCACAGGCAATCAGCGAACCCTGCAACAGAGCATACTGTAAGTAAGGATTCATTCAACATTGTCTTGTTTAAAATGATTTCAATTCGCCTCACCCCGATCACAGCCTGTATGAGCGGAGTCTTGCCCTCCTCTTCTTCATTGATCATGTTGACGTCCGCTCCATGTGCCAGCGCCTCGGCCATGACGGGCAGGTTCCTGGCTCTGGAGGCTTTGTACAGCAGGGCCCCGGGGTGCAGCGATGTCAGCTCCTCCGCGTCCGAGCTCTCCGTCTCCCCACTGGACTCCTCGGACACCTCACACTCTGCAGACCGGGACAGGGGCAACATGAGGATATGTGCTAAAGCAGGGCCAGGCACAAACAGCTGAATGCTCACGGTAAATGCACAAGGATCTTGGGCCAGTCAATCAGTTTTATCTAAACTACCGGGCAACAACCGGAAAGTAGGCATGCTACTACGTACATACTAAGTTGTGCTCATAAATTTACATACCCTTTTAATTTTACATACCCTTTTAATCTTTTGGACATTTTTCATAGAATATGAATGATAACACAAACATCTATTTTCCCTCTCATGGTTAGTGGTTTGTGTGAAGCCATTTATTGTCAAAGAACTGAGTTTACTCTTTTGAAATCATAATGAAACAGAAACTACTCAAATCCCTGATCTAACGTTTACATGACCTTCAACAACTGCCAGGAAAATTGTTCAGGAGCAAAGAAAAACTCACTTCAGCTGAAATACAGGACTCTCTGACAAAATTGGACTCTTATGTTTGTTTCAAGAGGCA
>OMNZ01114500.1:1527-11719 GCA_900303255.1 Lesueurigobius sanzi
ATTATAAACTGGGACACAAATTTGAAATCTTTAAATTATTATTCCTGACTGTTAAAGCTCCTGTATTATTGTCCTAGTCGTGGAATGAAATAGTTGCATCCTCCTTCAGTAAATTGTAAAGTAGATGTTTGTGAAAGCTTCTTTTCACTCAAGAATTAGCAGCCAAACATTGACAGCTAACAAATCAGGCATAGGACCTTTAATTTGTTTATACTTTTAAAGAAATTGATTGTTAAGCAAAATGTGTTGCTTTCGGATCAAAATTGGCCAAAAACTGGGACACCTGGGACAGATCTGGTGTGAAACTGGGGCAAAACCATGATTTTGGAGAAATTCATGGGGACATGGGACAAAGGCCTTAAAACTGGGACTGTCCCGGGTAAACTGGGACATCTGGTCACCCTATATAGTATTTATATTGAATATTTTGATCAATCGATTTGACAATTTGATCTTCTTATACTAAAACCATATAACTGTTATTATGATTCATGACAATAGACCTAAAAGATCTTTTTAAATCAACCTTAGCTGAAAAAGGTTCCCCACTCCAGGATCATTCAACACACACGTATCAAAATGGCTGCTAAACTTGGCTAAAGTACTTTGACGAATTAGCCTGGCTAGCACCAGACTAAAGATCACAAGTGAATATTTAGTCTGGGAATCACCCGTTCATTTTCTCGTAGGAGAGAGGTGTGGTTTACGATTGTCCGTGGCCGTTTATTGGGTGCTACAAAGGTCTATCATATGCATCTGCATGAGCCTCAGCTAATCCAGTCTGTCCTTTAGTACGCGTCATCGTCTTGCCCTCCCTCCCCGTGCTGTGATTGGTCCCCGAATCCCTGCGAAGATCTGGGCCATGGTTTCCAGGCTGTGTAGCAGTTCGAACAGATTTGAGCGCGAGCAGCATGGGTATTCCGGGATTTATGCGATTATTCAGTGACAATAATTTGTTAAGAATCTACTTTCTCTTTCATTCAACAACGTGGCTAGAAGCGTCACGTTGTTGCTTTGTCCACGCCATGAACAGCTCAGATACAATATTGGATTATTAGCTTTAAACATGTGGAGGACAATTTGGAGGTTCGAACAATTGTGTAACTGTCCCAGGAAGTACAAAACAAAGCGCTGCAGAACAGTAGAAGAAGTCAATAAGTAATCATGAAACAATCACAGTATGTTTTTGACAAAGGAACAATGTTATCCATCCATCTTCTACCGCTTCGTTGCCAGGTCACAGGGGCAGCAGTCCCGTATGGCTCCTCCTACAAGTGGTGGGTCCACAGGGTCCACAATGGTATTATTACATGGTTAAAAGCTCAATGTTTTGCATAATGTTTTCTTTGATGTTCTATGCTTTACACTACAGAGATCTGTTTCCCATGATTCAATGTATTACATGTACTGTATGTGCAGTCAATTGGCCAGTAAATAACCGCCATCACACATTAACAGGAGACGTGTGCATCAGTAATTGAAAGAACATCCGTCTGACAGTGAAACATGTCCCTGTTCTACCTTCTGCACCTTTGATAGATGACAGTTACAGTCCTATTGAGTCCAATTATTCACAACAGCGTGACACTGACTCTACAATCAAAAAGGTCCAGTGAGTTCACGTCTGATGCTGACGAAGATAAAACAACACAATGTGCTCGATGTGTTACATATTTCTTAATGTTCAGTGACAAAGACGTCTATTTTGGGATGAACTGGCCTATACTGTAAATTAATCTGATGTGTGAGATTAGTGCAGAAGAGGACACTCCCACTTTTACTTCATGCTCAAGAGAAGTACAGTGTCTCTCAGTAAATCTTTACTATCTTCAGCAATTTTGCACAAGCATGGATCAAGTCACATGTTTGGATGTATGTTCTATTCGACCACAAAGTAGTCAATCTAAGAATTATGTTAAAACAATCAACAACAACAAAAATTATACATGTATAGAATTAGGAGAACACTAATTTTCTTTCTGTGTTGAAATGATCTTGGCCAGTAGCTGTCCAGGGTGTTGTCCGCCTAAAACTGAGTTACTCTTGAATATTCAATGCATAAATAGCTCTGTGAGATTTTTAGTTTGTTGATGTAACTCACATGGGGAAATGTTGGGGACTCCACTTGTAGAATGATTTAAAAATATCCAGGAGTTAAGGAGCATGTACTTCTCTCTAACATTGAATGATCTGTTACCTATCAATTACCTTCTCTCTTTTTTTTCAATTATCAGGCTTTTTCTATGTATTTGTTAATAATCTCAAACACACCTTGACCATTATTTTTCACTTTGTTGGTTAGAAAATGCTATATTGATATAAGACGACAAAAACAAAATCTGCTGTAGTTTCACTTCCTGATTCGACGGGTCAAAAATAAACCATGGTGCTCCGAGCTGTAGCAATTAAGTCATCTCCAATGTTTTTCAAAGAATAAAGCTTTGCCGGAGATAGAGAGGTAAGTGCAGCAGGAGGAGCTTTGAGGAAAAGGAGGAGCTCATTCAGAGATTACTAAAAAAAAAGGTGTGAGAACAACTCCAGCTATGAAAGAACAACATTATAACACGCTTAAAAGCTCTCAAAAGTAAATTTTGTGTAATACCCCGCCCTTAGATTGTTGCAAACAATAGATTGTTGCACTGATTCCCTCATTTCTTCTTAGAAGAAATTGTACCTTTAAAGCCAGATTTATTGAGTTTTAAACCCCAAAAAGGCCAGTTTACTAAAACATGAATCAAGATATCCAAAATCCCCTTAGAAAAAAATCATTATAAATATATCCATTAAAAAAATAATAATAATTCTATAGGCAATTGGCCATTTTTATGCATGAAATATCTTATTATTATATGAAAACGTAAATGACAGAAGACTTGCAATACATTTTTTTCTCATATTTGTAAAGTTTCTAATTGATATCACTCATTGAAATTATCTCTCTATTCACCTGCAGTGTCATCTTAAAAAAGCAAAATACATCAGTACAATCACCAACTCCTCGATCTCCCCTCGGGCCTGGCCCATTGCACATAAATCAAACATAAGAACAAACTGCTCCTATCTGTTTAAACTATAACAGGCACTATTGAATCTCCAGCCCCGAGACTATGGCACAGCAGTGAGGGGGGAATCATGTAATATGCAGGAGCTGAGCCCGGCAGCGCAGACTGAAAAAAGACAGAGACACTTTGAAAGTCAAAAGGCTCAGGGCACAGACTCGTGTTCAATGGCGGATTCTCATTGTTCAATTATTGCTGATGAAAGAGACGTTTTGTGGCGCGGACATCTGAGAGAGGGATTAGTGGGTTCCTCGCTCTCGTCTTGTTTGACAAAGTCTGAATGTAATCCCCTGGAAAACTTCACGTCGTCGGCTTTTTCGCGGCCCATCGGATCAGCTGTGGTTCCATGTGACCACAACAATAGGATCTTAGATGGACACTACCACAATCAAGAGAGCGCAGAGGGCAAGGATACTATGTGTGTTTCAGTAATGAGCAAATGGGCATGTCGACAAATTCATGAGGATGGGTAGTTGCCCTCTCGCCTCGCAGCTAGAAGGAACTGGGCTTGATCTCCAGGCCAGATGGAATCTTTCTATGTGGAATGTCTGACAAGGTCATTTTTAATGGCTCACAAATATAAAGTCACTTCTTATTGATCAAATTGATGCAACTTTGGTTTTACTGGTGTCACCTGTAGAGTATGGCGATGAATACTTAGCTGTTGAGCCATTCCATCCTCTATAAAAGACAATAATGTGCCCTTTTTTATGTGTGCAAATAGTCTTTAAACTGTTTTGTAGTTTTGTATTGGAAAATAATTGGTAAAATGAGGAAATGTACATTCAAAATTGTGTATGAACACAATGAATAGTTAAAATTGCTCTAGAAGATCTTACAGCGCCAACTAGTAAATAAATCTTTTGAGATTCATCCCATGCACTTTGAGGCTCCACTGGTTACATATGCAAAGGTGCTGGAGTTTGAATAGAAAATTACCAAAATGAGATTAGCAGAAATTGGCTGCAGTTTAATTTGAGGCAGAGGAGATTGTTTTTGAGCCAGTGCGACTCCAGCCGAGTGCATCCCAGAGATGAGAGGTTTATTAAAACATACACCTTCTGAAGACGGAAAGGAACCAAAATGAATCAACCTCTGGACTGACTCGGACGACATACTGTAAATAGAGTACATGCAGAGAATGGAAACAGTGTGGGTGCTTTGACCCTGAGAAGGAACAATGGGCCTCATTCATGAATATTTTCTTAAGAAAAAGTTTTTAAGTACAACTTAGGAGAAACTTAAGAAAAAAAACTTAAGTCTGACTCACGAAGCGTTCATAAGAAGACAAAACTGTTCTTAAAGAGAGATGATCTTTTGTGCATAAGAGTCCTCCTGACTGTTCTTAGGTTTTGTTCTTCCAGAAGAACAAATTTTGTGAATGCCCAAAATGTTCTTAAGCGGCCTTAAGAACAAATTTGTTTGGTGAACAAGAAGAACAAGTTTGTTTCGTGAATGAGGCCCAATGAGTGTTGCGTAGATGGTTCAGATTCAGTGTCTTCCCTGCGGAGCCTTGAGACTGTTGGTGGTGAAGAGTCAATCTAGTGATAAGGTTTCACAGACTAGGAATTTTGTTTGTTGTACTTGTGCAATATAAAACATAAACTTGTAACAATAACTTGTAATTAATATGACCTAAAGGGTTTAGGCTGAAGTACTTATTGTCCCTAACTCTGTTCTCATGACACTCCCACATGAATAAAAATAACCCTCAAACATAGTATCATCTCTGGCGATGTGTGCAAAATCAGCAAAAAGCCGGGGCGGATAAGATTCAAGATTCAAGATTTTTTATTTGTCAAACCATGTGAATGGTTCGAAATTATGTTTCTCTCGTCCTTGATTGTGGAGCGGGGGAAGGGGAAAAACAAATACCATAGTCTCGATATATTGGTACCAAACGGCTACTTTTTGAATATTGATACTTGGGGAGAAGCATACCTGTATGTAACATAGAGGGTGTGGCAACAATTATAGACACAAAAGCCAAGTTCTGAGCCAAGCAGAGCATTAAACAGAGCCATCCATATTATGAGATCAGGAAATACCACAAACCCAAATCTCATGATGACCATAGGTGAGAGTAGGAACGTAGATTGACCGGTAAATCAAGAGCTTTGTCTTTGGACTCAGCTCCTTCTTCACCACAACAGTCCGATACAACGACCGCATCACTGCAGACGCTGCACCGATCCATCTGTCAATCTTACGCTCCATTCGTCCCTCACTCGTGAACAAGGACCCCCGAGATACTTGAACTCCTCCACTTGAGGCAAGGACACTCCACCGACCTGGAGAGGGAGGCCACCTTCCATTTGGAGGTGCTGATCGTCATTCCAGTCGCTTCACACTCGTCTGCAAACCGCCCCAGTGCACGCTGAAGGTCTTGGTCATCTGCAAACAGAGCTGAGATCCTGTGGTTCCCAAAACAAAGCCCCTTCGGACCTTGTACATTTTATTAATTAAAATCATGCATGACATTACCAATACATTTACCAGGACAATCACTGCTATAGGTAGAAATAAATCCATCACTTGGCGCTTGTCATAATAATGCGCTCCGTGGAACTTGAGGAGTATTAAATCTATATGTAAATGAATCTGGCGCTAACTTCTTCTCTGGTGTTTGTCTTATCAAATTTCTCCATCGCTCACTCACACAGGGCTGTAGTGTATATGCAATGATCTGATATGAGGCGGGATTAGCGCTATAATCTCCACACTGGATTAAAATGCCACTGAGGGAGGAGTGGGCAAATCCTTAGCTCTCTATTCATGGAGGTGAGTGGCCCGGCGCATATATATCTCATGTTTAGTATTCGTGGACAGGTACGGCACATACTCAATGCCTTCCCTCTCTGTCTAGTGAATGGTAATAGGGTATTTACATTGGAAGAATGATGTCCCACATTAAGGCAGTGGTAAGCATTATTCCTAACGGTAATGAAATAGCCTTGCTGCGGCTCAGGGCTGGTTTAGGCTCAAGTATGAGGTAATTCAAACATGTTTTTGATGTGAAAAGACATAAGTTATTTTTCATTAAAGGATTGGGTTAAAGATTTGTATTAGGACTGCAACGAATGATTATTTTGCAGACCATTTTTAGGATTAATCGGTTGACTGTGAAGGGTGTGTGGAAATTGTACTTTTTATAAACCAACACATGAAGCTATACTGTCAGTTTGAAAAGGCACTACAGCTGAATTTGTATTGCCCAAAGCTGTATACGAGTTCCACTACTGTATATCTGAACAAACCATTCCTCATTTGAAAGCTCAAAACCCTCGAATTCAGTCACAGTGCTTTGATTCCTTGGGGCTGCGCTCTTCCCTAGCACTAATAAGGACTGGGGGTGGGGCATATTGACAAAAATTAATACCTTGATATTTTCTTTCAATATCTCAATATCGATATTCAGATATTTTTGCAATCAATCAATCAATCAATTTATTTTTGTAACGCCCAATATCATAACAGAAGTCATCTCAAAGGTCGGTATGGACAAAAACAAATCAATATGCAATCCTTCAAAGAAATGTGCAAACTGGCAAAGAAGGTCCAGTTGGCTTTTTGACGTGCTGCATCTGACCAATTATTGTATAGATTTACCAGATCATAAAGATATGAGACAGTATTGATCCAAACATGAACCAAGTTACTGTACTAAAGTAATATACTGTATATTGTAATACAAGAACAGGAACAAGTTCTTGATTACAATTTTTTCTATTCTTTGTACCTTTTTTTTACATATCAATTCAAACACAAATCAACACATACGTACTGTATCAATTCAAACACCCTACCCTCAACACCCTACCAACACCGTTGTCAAATTTGCTGATGACACCACGGTGGTGGGGCTCATATCACAGGGGGATGAGTCCGCGTACAGGGATGAGGTGAAGCGGCTGACAGCGTGGTGTCAGGAGACCAATTCACGCCTCAACACTTCAAAGACCAAGGAGGTCATTATCGACTTCAGGAGGAGGAGAAGCGACCTGGCTCCTCTGCACATTGGAGAAGACTGCGTGGAGAGGGTAACAGACTTCCGTTTCCTTGGAGTCCACATTGAGGACCTGAGCTGGAGCGTTAACACTTCTGAGTTACTGAAAAAGGCCCAACAGAGACTGTATTTCCTGAGGATCCTAAGGAAAAATAACACCTGCCAGAGACTGCTGGTGTCCTTCTATAGGTGCTCGATGGAGAGCATCCTCACATACTGCATGTGTGTGTGGTATAACAGCTGCAGATTTGTGGCTTCTAACTTCTCCGAAATTTGGTGCCATGGGACTACTATACTGTAGAGGCAAAATGCTAACACCGTCTTTGGTCGTCTTACGGGACTGAAGGCACGCACAAAGACCAGACAGCCACGCATCGCCTCATCTAAGCCCAGGTTAGAACATATGTATGCATGTAAAAGCGGTGAACAATTGCTTTAAAGACAAAACAATACAGCCGTTTTATGTTATTCTTGCTCTGTTTCTGTCTAGGTATACAGATTGCTAAAATAGTCAACACCTATTGTTTCAGCCCTAATTTGTATATACATTCTTAGTGTAGATTGATAAAGGATTTACATCCTTCTCACAATATACCTATTAGCTTGTATTTTTGGTTGCAATTATTTGCTGCAAGAATTGTTGTCATGTCCGGTGAAGTTCTGTGCCAAATATTATATTATATGTTGTTATCTTTGCTCAACTGGGTCAACCGATTTTCTTGCTGTACAGAGGAATGGTGTCGAGAGAAGCACGAGTGAAGATGAAGTGTGTTTAATTATACAGAAACGCAGGATCATAGAGCTGCTACAGAACCAAGAGCAGAACAAAACGAATGGACACAGGCAGCAACAACCTCTCATCTAAGACATGTTGACAGTTTTATACTCTTTCAGAACTAGGTCATACATTTTATTATGGTCAGAGAGAGACTATGATAGAATACAACATATGCATTGCATTGAGTTGTGAATACCTAAGCCAGGGGTTGGCAAGTTAGCTTGTTGGAGGGTTGATTTCATTCATTGTCAAAACACCAAGGGCCAATCCCCCCAACTGTAGCCCAAAAGAAAGCTCTACTTTCCACAAATTCCAATGTTAAACATGATAAATTACCTAATGGGGTGTATTTTCCTGGGGTGTACATTTGAAAGAAGTTGATTTTTATGTACTTAAGCAGGTATTTGTTTTTCTGATTTGTGTAGTAATAGTTCCCAAAATCATTCCAGGGGCCAGAGGTTCTACGCTGGAGGGCTGGAATTTGCCCCCGGGCCTGACATTGCCTACCCCTGACCCAAGCTATAGAATCTAGGATATTCCTGCATACAGGGGCTCAAGAGCATTTGTCCAATTGGCTCCAATAAGTAGCCTTAACTAACTTATACTTCACAATGGTTGAGAGACAATAGAGTTACTCAAATAATGACTGAGGTATTGAAATCAGAAAGTAGGAAAAGAAAAGAAGATGTTCTTGGTGCATCTAGAACAGTGATTTTTGATGTTTTGGAGGTACCATTTGACCCCTTCACGTTACAGTTGATGGACTCCAATAGCAGCAGAGTGTATGAGTGAAAAAAATTATAGGAGAGGGTCAGGTCAGACTAAAACAAAAGTATTGGCAGTCCATGTGTAAAAACTGTGCTGACAGCCGGATGGGTCAGCCCGCCCTGAATAAAAAACAGCAGACAACGTGCTGCGGTAAACTTGCAGCCTTCCGCTCCGTCCATAGTTCATCGGTTTCCTATGTGAACGAAACCTCCGACTGTGTATGGTATTATCAATTTATTTTTCTGACTAGCTGAATTTGGCAATTTTTTTACGTGAAACTTAATCATTCGGTGTCAAACATTTCGTTTTCACAGTGACTGAACCAACCAAAACTCAAGTATATTATCTTACTGCTGATTGGTCCATTTAATTGACAAAAAGATTTACTATTCAACATGAAAAAAGCAATGATTTGGTTTCCCCCCAAAAAATCCCTATTATCTAAACAACCAGCTGACTTATGGTGTGTTGAGAACTTTTATGCACTTTGAAGTCAGACGCTCGTCACCAGAGTCAAAGACGCCTGGGACGCCACAGACACGCATCAAAAGGCTGCGCTGTCCCTGCTGCTTCACTCTCTTCGTTCTCTCTTTCTCCTTTCTGTTCTCCTTCATACATTTGTCCGTCAGGCTCTTCCATCTCTTTTTGCATACTTCCTATGAAGAAACGTATAGACTTGTCAGCGGGAAAATAAATAGTAGTGACTGTGCATTGTCCGACTGGATTTGGTTAAACGGGGGAATATGAGTTGTAATATACAGTATTTAGATTAGATAACTTACCCAAGATCCCAATCTCCTCACTGATCCTCCTCCAAGCAAGGTCCTTCCTATTCCTGTCTCTATAATATAAGGTCCTTCCTAGTCCTGTCTCTATAATATAAGGTCCTTCCTATTCCTGTCTCTATAATATAAGGTCCTTCCTATTCCTGTCTCTATAATATAAGGTCCTTCCTATTCCTGTCTCTATAATATAAGGTCCTTCCTAGTCCTGTCTCTATAATATAAGGTCCTTCCTATTCCTGTCTCTATAATATAAGGTCCTTCCTATTCCTGTCTCTATAATATAAGGTCCTTCCTATTCCTGTCTCTATAATATAAGGTCCTTCCTATTCCTGTCTCTATAATATAAGGTCCTTCCTAGTCCTGTCTCTATAATATAAGATCATTCCTATCCCTGTCTCCAAGGGCATAAAATACGGAGGGGATAGGGGGGTTATAACCCCTTCAATATTTAAACCTGAGTAATTTAACCCCCCCAAAATTTTTGTCCAAACAATAACTATCAAATATTTAATTTTAGATTTCCTAAGTTGATATGTGATATATTTTACCACCATTTAATGGCAAAATGCACACCACATTTTTATGGTACGCCCCTTAACACCTGCACACTTGGTAGCTTCCATCTCCCACACGCAAATTGTTCCCTCACCCCTCCTCCTTCCATTTTCATCGTAGCGGTGTCAAGAGTTTACTGCGGCTACTGCTCAAATGAAGAGGTCGTCAAAATCTCAACCAACAATTCTAAGGTGAAAAAAAAATAATGGTGTGTAGCCTATAACTCTGGAAGTTTGCTTAA
>OMNZ01114524.1:0-61023 GCA_900303255.1 Lesueurigobius sanzi
TTAAGCCCTAAGGTCCCCATTTTTGGGGACTTGCCACTTTTAGAGACAATCCTTGTTTATTTTAATCTATTTTTTTAAAAAGTGTATTTTTTTTCTTGGAAAACTGTATTTTATGACCAAATATATAAAAAGCATCAAAAATGTTCAATGTCATTGAAATATTACAAATTAGAATTTTTTGGCCAAAAAGTGCCAAATTATGACCTATTTATTACAATGGGATTCCGCCTACACTATGATTTTCTTGAAAATGTTCACATCTACAGTATCCCCATAGACATTCATATTATATGAGAGCAATATGAACATTGTAGACATTTTACAAGCTGTTAAAGCCTTCCAGAGGATATGTAGACCAAATTCGGAAAAAACAGCCACGGGCTTAAGAGGTTAATACAGTTACTTATATTGTTACTTGCTATATCCCTCAACAACTTGTGTTTTGCCGTGAGCAGCTCCTCTCCTAAGACCTGACTTGTAACTTCACTGGGAGCGGGGACGTCTCCAGCTCGTCTCCATGGAGATGTGGACTAAAGGCAGCCAAATGTGAGATTTAAATAGGTTTGGTCCTCATCCAAATCGTTTCTTTGATTACCCAGTGCAAAAATAGCATTTTCTGTGTCATTTCTCTGTCATTAGGAGAATGTTTTCTATTCCGGTCTTACAGTACGTCACAAATCAATATGGCGGTTAGCATCGGTGAAAACACTGCTCTCCGCTCATTGAAATGCATTGGACTCTGAGTGGTTATCATTTGGTTTGAGAGGATCTTTCAATCAGAATCAGAATAGAATTTTTCTTCGGTGTTCTTGTGAGGATATTTGGATGAGCCGCTTTCTTAATATTAACTTTTATTTTTATATATAGTTTTGATGTATCTTGCTGTGCGTTAGAGCAACTTCTTATTTCACCCATTAACCCCATAAAGTAAATCCCACAAATTCATTCCCCCGTGCCTGTTGATTGATAGGGGGCACTTTATTACTTTGATAAGACCTCTACTCCCTGTGTATAGCCAGTCCTTGTCACCAGGTAGTCAGTGTCTAAGGAATGTCTTTGAGCCAGTCGAGTGCTCTTTACCCAAAGCAGAGAGGCTCTGAGAGGGCTCTGGGACC
This sequence comes from Lesueurigobius sanzi, assembly GCA_900303255.1. NCBI lineage: Eukaryota > Metazoa > Chordata > Actinopteri > Gobiiformes > Gobiidae > Lesueurigobius > Lesueurigobius sanzi. The sequence goes on from OMNZ01114524.1 coordinate 1,116, forward strand.
GTGGACAAGTAAAGATCGCTTAAATTAGTCCACCTCCTGCCCAGGCACCTCTTTTATTCAGCAGGTCAGCACCTCCCAGCTTGTTTACACACACACATTGAGCTATACTTTCACTTAAATGAAGAACTGTGAGGAATTTTCACTAAAGGCCTGCAGAAAAATGTATGGAGAATGACTGGGTTTTCCCACAGGCAGCTTCAGGTGTCGGGCTCACAGAGGGGGCAGGGGCTCAAGTAAAACAAAGGTGACATCTGCTGGTTGAAAGAAAACACAAAAAAACTGATGTCCATATGGTTGCACCTTCCATTGATCAGATTAAAAACACAAAGCAACACAAAATAAGCCATTCGGATTTAAAAGACGGCAATTGGACATATTTCTTCTTATAGGTGCAACACCAGTTTGTTTAAAAATACGATAAAAATATGTTAATGTCAAATTCTGTCTGGTCACATTGCAGCAGTTTAAAATCTTTGAAAAGAACCATTAATATCCATCAATCTCTATTTTCTCCATCTTGCATTCGTCTTTAGTCATTCCATGCCCACCCACATTACAGTAATGCACATTTGCCAATGAATATAAATGCCGAGTGTGGGAAAAAGCAAAGCGAGCAGGATGCATGATACAAACTCTTAATTTTAATCATATAATTTTAAAACACACACACGCATTATCAACAAACAAGCAAAAGACAATATTTGGTGAACTCTGTGTTTACAAATACCTGCATTCAATGTCACTTTATCAATCACAGCCACCTCCACTATGACTGTAATAATATATTGTTCTCTGCGCTGCCAGCTTTGATATATATACTGTATAAATGTTTATACTAATATATTTTGATCTATTTTGATTTACTATATTTTTGCTTCCTTTTTTCTTAGTAAAAAAAAAATACTGTTATTTCATTATTATTACCTGTTTACATTTCCTGACTATTTGTACCCCCTGAGTGTTATTAAGAGCCGCTGTGATAAGTAAATTTCTCCATTGTGTGATCAATAAAGTCTTCTCTTATCTTACGTTTATATAAACACAGTTGTGGCCAAAGGTTTATTCCTCCAGGGTATATAAACGTATGCATTTCATAGAATATGACACAAAAACCTTTATTTCACTTATATAGTGTTGAGTGAAGCCAATTATTGTCCAAAAACCTGTTTGTTTACACTTTTCAATTAAAACTTATAATTATTAATAATTATTAACAATAATTATTCTATTTTTTTATCAAGCATGTTAATGAGGACTTTTACACACACAACGCAGGGGTTCCCAAACGTTTTAACCGCGACCCCCAAAATGAACATCTGAACAACTCGGGACCCCCACTGTCAAAAGCAACTTCCTCTTATAACTATTTCAAGTGGAAAAACATTAAAGGTATTATTGCATTTTTATTTTTCTTATTTGGTTATTTGGCCCCAATTCACAATGTGTGTTATCCTAAACCAAACATTGCATTAACAAACATTGTTATTTTGTCTTTTTATTTTATCTTGAATTCATCTGAGGACCCCCACTTTGGGAACCACTGTACTAAAGCACATGTGCAGTCATTACAGAATTCCAAAACAACACACCGATTCTTCATTATACTTCTTTGGAAAGGTTCTGATTGTAACCCTTTCTCTTCAGTCTTTAAAAGCTTATCTGAAAGTGCTTGAGTCTGTACATTAGTGGACTTAGGCATTTGGGAAAGGGAAAGTTATTTGTATAGCGGTTTTCATATGACATAGTCACACCCAAAGCGCTTCACACATGAAAGGGAGGGGGCTCATTCTCTCTATGCTGATTATAACTGCATGCTGGGAAACATTATAAGGACCAAGAAATGTGCGTACTGGACGTGTATTGCAGTAGCTGGATCTATAATCCACAACCAGGGTGGCCACAGTTACCTTGAAAAAGTAATCTGATTAGTGATTACTAATTACTCCTTTAAAAAGTAACTTAGTTACTTTACGGATTACTTTATTTTAAAAGTAACTAAGTTAGATTATAAGTTATTTTATTAGTTACTATTAGTTATTACAGCAGCACTTCATTGGAAGTGCATTTTGACAGTAACATCAACAGTTGTCGGTCATTGTCATCAGCTGAAAACGTATCACAGATGTTACATGACTCCGAGACGCACAAATAACGCAAATAGGCCTATATATATATTACAACATAATTGGAAATTGTATTGCGTTATAGTACTCTTTACTCAAAAAGAGGGTGAAATTAGAGTAACTAGTAACTAAGTTACTGGCATCACTGTCCACAACATACTTGAATTGATCATGTTAAATAAAGCGGAGGTGAGGCAAAGGCACAGCTGTGGCAGATGCAGACTGTGGTGTGGGCTTGGTCTGTGTGACGGACATTGAGGTTTTGATGGTCACCATCATAGCTATGTACAAGTATATTATGATCATGCTGACTAAAAGTACATATTGTACATATTGTGTACATATTGTGAAAGATCTGTTTGAACTGCTCCGATTTCAAGTTCAAAGCTGTAGAGGGTGGTGACATTGGTATTTGTATAGATGCTATATAAAAGAGCTTGACTGAATCGAATGTAGTACCAGTTGTTTTTGTGGTGGCAATATTCTAAGAGGGAAACATAATAGCAATATAACTTTCCAGAGACATCATGGCCAAGTTGAGAGGAGACATTTTGACTGTTATTGCTGCCATAAAAGTGACAACTACACACACATAACTAGACATTTTGATCATGGTAACAGCAACAATATAGAGTAGCATAGAAACTAACAGCTGTAGGAAGTCAGTGAAGAGCAGGTGGTTAAAAAGCATACAGTATATCGAGAGGCCTCAACGAAAAGAGTCTTTCTGAGCAGGGCGAACAGCATGACAGCATTGACATAGAGGAAGAGGAAGCACGGCAGCAAGGAGTTTGTATGGATCGCACTGCTTCTGTAGTGTCATTCATGGCATCAACGTCAGGCAAAATCTGACAAGAACAGTGATAATAAAAATTCAGTAACGCAAAGACCAGTATCACACATGAACACGTTATACTTAAGTTTAAAAAAAATCACCTAACTGTGACATCAAAGTATTGCATGTGTTGGTTTAAATTATAACACAAAAATGATGAACCCTACAAGGCCACAAGGCATCTGAGCTACACCTGTCCCATTGTCTACGTCCATTATAGGAAATTTATGTAACATGGTCATCATAGATACACAGCCAATCAGAATTTTACATCAATTGAACTCCAGTAAGCCTACACTGTAGGATCTGTATTGGGAAAAATGTATAGTTCTAATGTTGAGCTCTTTTACAGTGTAAGTGTTTCCAATGTAAAGCTGGGGACACACTAGAAGTGTTTTAGCCTCATTTTGAGCCACAATTGTCAGGGAGGTGTGACTCGTGTTTCACACAAGTGATGATTTGTGGTGACAATAACACTCTGTGAAGTGTCAGAGCGATAGTGTTATGACTGTTTGTTGAGTCAGAGCCTCGAAAAAATGAAATAGTAACTAACAAATATGTTTGATATTTATGACTGTTGCTTGTGATTTGAGAGATGCTACAGCCAATCAGGAAACTCAACACCACGCTTCTGACCACTCACATCAATAATGGCTTACACTTACAGTATATTGTGCTTTACAAGCCTGTGTCACAAGTTTCGACAGTGGCGCAGGTGGTAGAGTGGGTCGTCTCATGATCGGAAGGTCGGGAGTTCGAATCCCGGCTCCTGCAGGTGCAGACTGTCGTTGTGTCCTTGGGCAAGACACTTCACCCAATGCCCAAGTGTGAGTGGTTGGTGGTGGTCGGAGGGACCGTTGGCGCAGAGCAGCCTCGCTTCTGTCAGTCTACCCCAGGGGAAACTGTGGCTACAATAGTAGCTTACCACCATCAGCCTGGAGTGAATGAGCCCCCTCCCTTTCATGTGTGAAGCGCTTTGGGTGTGACTATGTCATATGAAAAGCGCTATACAAATAACATTCCCTTTCCCTTCTCAAAGTGCTACACTGTAGTCATAATTCATTCACTCCGTCACAGCTACCACTATTCATTTGCCCACACATCACGTACAGGCGATGGGTGAAGTGTCTTGCCCAAGACACTACAGTCTGCACCTATAGGAGCCGGGATTCAAACCCCCGACCTTCCCATTATGAGACGACTAGCCATTGGGAGAAATGTGGGTTTTCCTGGAGGCTAAGGTCCTGTTGGGCCGGTCAGATCAGTTATGTGAGAGCAGTCACTGTTTATTTAAATCCTGATGATGATCTGTTTTTTGCAAATGAACACAAGGCAGAAAAAGTTATACATAAATTGGATTAGTCCACTTTTGTTTGACATTACTTTACATTTGCTACAGAATCACGGTTCATACATTGTACAATACTAGGGTCAACCACATGCACATAATGAAAATGCACCTACTTTCAGCACCAGTGCACATGGACAGCTCCTGCAGAATCAGTGTGGACATAATCACTTTTGTAAAGGTTATTTAGATGTAAATGTCATGTATCCCACCAACCAACAATGTATCATAACTCTTAATTTTACCATACTGTTTATTAAACAGCTGCTGCTTATGTGCTCAGTTACATGACACAAACAAAAATACTGTGACATAATGACGATTGAGGAGGTGAATGCATTGCCTAAGAAAACAATGATACAACAGTGGGTATAGACCTCCACTGGAAATGCTGCTGCTCGTCCCCAGGGAGGACTCTGGCCTTTTTCCTACTAAATGGTAATGTAACATTATACTCTACATAATACAATAATGAAATTACATAAAAGAATACTTTAAATCTGTATATGGTTGTATATACATCTGCTGTCCATACATTTGTTCAATACAATGGGGTTGTCAATAATGCTTAGACTGCCTTGGGAGCAATGATGCTGGGGGAAGTACACTGAGCCCTATCCTCTTGTTCTTCTTATTGTATAAATTATGTATATATTTTACCTTTTAATCTGTTCATTGCTATTCACATTGTGTCCCCCTTTTCACTCCCTGTTTAGAACGACCCATCGACCCGGACCCTTCCACCTGCCGCAAATCATGGGTCTAAGGATGGATGGATTTGATATGGTTTTGACATTGTATATGTTTGAATGAACGCGAAGCCGTTTGAGGCAAAGGTTGTTTGTGATAGTGGGATATACACAAATTTATTGATTCATTGATTAACCCATTTTGGGTCCCGACCCACCATTTGAGAACCACTGCTCTAGTGAAATGGTAGACGAACATGTCAACTTAATGTGTGAAAAAGAAATATTTGCATTGATCACTGTGTAAAAATAATTTGTCTTGTTAATGCATGTCTTTAAACCTAATTATAGGGGAAAAACTCTGCAATTGTGTGGTAATGGTTCCGCGTGCGGCTCTAGTTTTTGATGAGCCAAATTGCTTTGTGCCCTGGAGGCTGAGACACTGGTGCAGAACAAACTCCAGTCAGTGTTCAGTCATGCGTACTTTCACTACAATGAAGAGGAATTCCCACCACCGTCGGCCACCAGGTCTGCACAGTGTCATAACCACAATGATTCACAGCCTCATTCAGTTGATTTTTATGAATTGTTAAATCATTACTTAAGTAAACAGATTTAAAATATGACCATGATCATAGTGACAAATGATGAACTGCTTATATATAAAAATAAATAAATAAATCTTTCTTGTATTTTCCATGACAAAGGCTGGATAGCAACAAGGCGCATGCTGTGTTGTAGGCAGGCAACATAAGCTAATGCTTCAGCCTATGCCTTTTCGGTCGAAGTTATGTAAAGTATGCGATATTGTTTTGTAACTAATTTTGTGTATCAAATGACCTACATAAATAAATCAAAAAGTGTGCACATACACAAAAATCAAAAACTGTTAAAATGGGCACAATGTATTTTATTAACACATACCAAATATACAAGTATGGCTGATGGGTGACTCACTTTAGGCTGCGTTTTGAAATATTCTTTTCAATTAAATGCAGAAAGATGCAAAAATACAGCAAATAAGGTTAGCAAGACATTTGGACATACAATAAAAGAGAAAAGAAAAGTACAATCAAATCTGATGTTTTCAATTACATAAATGGCAAAAGCGGAAAGGCAAAGTATATACACGAAAAAAATACTTAAAATAATTTATTTAAGTGCAAGATTGTAGTGTTGTGGTGTTGAGTCTTGAGACCGTTCTTGTATATCTGTTTGCAGTTTTTACACAGGGAAATAGTAAATTAACTGTAAAAGAAATAACACATTAAAAGACAATACAACAACAAATAAATCAATTTATCTAATCATAAACAATACTACAAAGATATTTAGCAACATCATTTGTGGTCTATTCTTTTAAACTATGGGTAACAAACTTATCTTAGGGTAAAGCTATGACTTAAATTAGTTTTCAGACAAAGGCTGGAGTACTGTACAAAACAAAAACACAGTGATACATACCACAAATAACCTTCTTTAAACTCCGTGAATTTGTGCCGAACCATAAATGTTGCTAAAGCATCCGCTACCTGTCCAAAAGAATTAAAATGAGTTGGGATAGTTTTCACAAGAGGGATTACTAATCAAAATATACTTAGTTTTGATTAGTTCTTACTTTTTCAGGGGCGTCCTCGTGGACAGCGTGACCACACTGAGGCAGGACCTGCATCTGAAATTTCCCTGTGAATGGAAGAGGAATTCATTTGGTTTGTGATACCCGTGTGCACTGGTCTCAAGTTCTCAACTGTGGCTTCGGGATCCACCTTCAAATTTAGCGAGAAGCCGCAACCCATTTAAAAATATGCCCAGGCCCTGCATTCATTTTAATTTACATTCTGATTCAAGTATTGATCACAAAACGAATAAAAACAAAAATGGTGAAAACAGAACAAGAAACACAACACAGCTCTATAATCAGGCAAGCATCATCAGTCAGGCTCAGGCAGACATCCACCCTCGCACCCACTACATGATGTCTTTGGACATGTAGGGAAAAAATGCACTTTTGAATAAAATTTGATTCCATTTTTAATTATTTATCGGAATGCATTGTCATAATTAGACTGGGTGAATGAATGAGAGTGAATGAGTGGAGCAGCTTAAGAAAATGTAATGTTTTTAAACAGACAAAGCTTAAATTAGAGCTGCAAGATTCATTGATATCGAATCGACATCGCAATTTTAAATACTGCAATTACCCAATCCCAAAGGCTGAGAGTTTTTTTCTGCCTTGCATCTCCAGCGTTTCATGAAGCTGAAATATAATAAATTAGTACTACTGCAAAGTATAAAAGCAGTTTTAGAAGTATATTTTGCTGACAATACCAGGGCTGTGACAATAAACAATAATATTGGTAATCGCGATGAAAAGAAGCCACGATTAGTTGATTGCAGCATTTTGTTTTTCATAAATTGCATCATCACTTAAGACAGTTGAACAAGAAGTCAAGGACAATTGTGAGACAAAATTTCCATATCATCCCATCCCTTAGACAATACTGAATTGCATAAAAATATTAAATTCGCAAACTGAATCACAAATCGCAGTTTCTGTCCGAAAAATCTCAGTCTTCTGTGTCTTATGTGCTATCTAGATATGGTTTAAGTACAATTAAGTAAATTCCTAGTCTGTGAAACCTTCATTGACAATGGCAATAAACTCTATTCTGATTCTGATTCTGAATTAGGTTTTTTCTCAAAATCGTGCAGGCCTATTTTAAATCTTAAACATTTTATCAACTGTCAAGTAGCGCAGCCCATGAGTTGTCTGAAGGGCCTACCTTGCATCTGTCCAATGGTAAGGTCTTTGTCAAGTCGGTCTACTCCTGTGAGAGATCAAAAATAAAGGGCTGAAATGAAGTATAACTACAGTACATCTAATAAAATGAGGCAGGACTAACCCGCAAGCAGTAGCAGTTTTGGCACGGAGCAGGTGAGAAACAGAGCAGAGAGACCTTTGAACCAGCCCTCCCAGTACTTTTCTGTCTTTGACAACTCCACTCGCCAGGTAAACACACTTTCCTTCTTTAGCTAATAAAAAAAAAAGTGTGTTACAGTCAGCTCTAACATTTTTACAGCACAGTCTGACAGATGCTCACTTCTGGGTCATCCTCCTTCATCCGTTTCTTAGTCGACTCCTCGGCTGCTTCCTCCTCTTCATCTTCTTCAATAATACCTTCTCCTATGCTTCTGGACACGCCTGGACTGCTGCCGGTCTCTTCACACCTAAGCACAAATAAATAAGCTAATAACACAAAACACACACACAGCATCTATGAAGAAAAATAACTTACTTTTTTACCTGACCTCCCATAGACACACGTGCAGATTCAATGTTTCGTATTTGGCCACTCTTAACACTGTAAAAGGGTCAATGTTAATTACTGTATTAATGAGTAAACAACAGAACACAATCAAATTATATACAATTTACCTCCATTCAATGGCATTCTCCAGAGATTTGAACGTCTTTGGTCGACTTCGAAGAAAATTCTGCATACTGTTTAAAGCATCCATTGCTGTGCCTGTGAATACATTTAATTAGCTTACATCATGATTGAAACTTGTATTATAACATTTAACTTCTTACCATTTTACAACTACATTCTTACCTTCTACAACATCAATGACGCACAGGCCAATCAGTGATGGTATATGATTGGCTGCTGCAGTGTGCACTGCAATAGCACCACCCATGCTATGACCAATTATCATAATAGGAGGTGGATTATCTCCATACAGTGCGTCGACCACTTTTCCAACATCCCTTATCAAAGAAATTAAAATTAAAAATAGTTATGACTGTCAAGAAGATATCTATAACATAATCACATTGAGCTTACTTTGCCATTGTGTCCGCAGATAGATCTTCTGGATTTTTTACTTTGGAGTCACCTACAAAACAAAACATGTTATTTGAGTTGCACATATAAAAAGTTTAATAACACATTGTATTATGCTCCACCATGAGCTCTGAGGTCCATGGCCACCACCCTGCAGCAGATCCTGTTACAAATGACGGCCTGGAAAACAGTTCCTCAAAATCCATCATTCATATCAACACAAAGAACGTGTTATTATGCATATTGTCAAGTCTCACAGTGAAAACTGCCCAGGAGAGAGCAGAGTGCCCTCCTCCATGAAGCAGGAGCAGCACTGGACCGTGAGCCCCGCTACAGTAAATCCTGAAAATGTTCAGGGAAGTCAAGGCAATATACAATGCACACGTACAAACTTGAATTTATAATTTTGCTCTTGTTGGTTAAATTAAACATTCCAGGATATATCTTTGCTGTTCTCATTTTCCACTTCGACGTCCTCCATTGTTTCGAAGTACTGGCTCCAAGACAGTGGGGTGAAATCTCTCTTACGTCCAGGTCTGGAAGATCAAATACAAACAAACTGTTACAATCATGCAAAACTGCAAAGGAGCATTTACATTTATCCTATGCGAAATAATACTGCTTGACATTACATTTTAAGGAGTTCTCTGATGCAAAGTGTAGCCTACCTAATCTGGCAGTTGGTGGCAGGATAGGAAAATGCTTGGGGTTTTTAACTGTGAAATAATACCATTGTTATGATGCATAAACCTGCTTATTATACAGCATGTAGCCTCATACAGTATGTGTTTTAGTTCACATTAGTAGGTTACTATAATTAGCCCATTAATTGCATATTAGACCATTGAACTACTCATTATCTTCGGTTTTGACCAATTTAAAGATGACAAGCCACGGTCATGCGGAAAGAAAGAAACCATATCTAGATAGCACATAAGACACATATAAGACAGAGAGGCTCGTGACGTGCAAGCTTACCCCATTTTCATTTTGGATCCGGATTGTAAACCACCGGGCATAGGAGGTCTAGAGGCTAGTAGGTTTAAATGCAGTTGTCTCTCCATATTGGTGCCTCCGGAGCCCGTGTCAGTCAGGAAATGTTGGACGTGGACCTCCTCCCCTTTCGCAGCATAAGATGTTGCACCTGCGCCACTGCTATCCGCACATCGGAACTGTGCTACTGAGAAAGACAAGCTAATGGTGGCTAAGTGCAGCTAGCTTCTTCTTCTTCTTCTTCTTTTTGTTTAACGGCGGCTGGCAACCAACTTAATGAGGTGCGTTACCGCCCTCTACTGCTCCGGAGTGTGGATCAGAGACTAAATCTAAAATACTCACTAAATCCTAGAAATTAACCCCGTTTGTAATAAAAACGCATTAAAGTCTTTCTGGTTACATAAAACATTCTTAAGTGTGAAGTCTTGCACTTTTTTCCTCAATTCATCTCTTAAACTAGCTTCTTCTTTTGGGTAGACTCTTCTTTTATGAAAATCATCACTGTGTTTATTAGATCACACTGCCACCTGGAGGATAAAAGCAATTATGCACACACCAAATGTTTAAAAACATATATCCACAAGATGGCAGCAGTGGGCACTTTAATCAGCATAATTTCCTCAAAACTGATAAAGTACATATATATTAGTCAAGTAGAAGTATTTAAAAAAAAAAAAAAGCAAAAAAAATAGCTCTCTTTTGCTTTAGTGCAGATGTGGAAGTTGTTATTTAATTAACTGACTAAGACAACTAAGTGTAATTATTTTAGGCTAACAATGGGCATACTTTTATTTATTTTTTGATGGGCATACATTGCGTGCCCCATTAACCTCAGACTGACGTAACAGTGAACCTTATTTATAGTCCTGGTATGTATTGATGGAGTAATTTGGCTTATCTGGTTCACAGCACTGACGGTATTTAGAGCAGAGGACACAGCGGTGATGGAACATGACTGCTCAGATTCATTTCCACAAGATGTCTGCAAAGTCAGGTCGCTCAATCTGGTTCAGGCTGGAGTAGCCAGTTGTACTGGTCACACAAGGGCCTTAAAGGTTATTCACACTATGTTCAGAAGCTGTTTTTAGCCTTTGGGGCATCCTATATGAAGTGACATTATATTGCATAACAATACTAAAGGTCTAAATTATAGTAATTGATAATACATAATCTAAAATCAAAGCAATGACAAGCAAAACAAAATTGCACCAATACAACATTTGTAAAAGTAATTAATCTGTTTATATGAGATAGTTTACATTCCATCCAGATGTAACCTGGGGTCATGCCCAAGAGATGAATAGAAAGTCACATGTTGGCTAGCTGTCACTGCATACCTATACTATTCACACATAAGTACTGTAGCTCCATGCTCTTAACACTTTCCGTGTTTTCCTTGTTTGTTAGACCATAGCTGAATAGTTTCAATGATTACATGCAGATGCTTGCTGCACCCTCCCACCAGTACATGGTAAGGATTGGCTAAAATTCATGGTGGTTCCTTTCGTCGGGTGTTTCATAACTTTATCACTTCCTGGGTAGAGACAGGAGGCGGTTCCATTGTGCATTTGGTTGTACATGGTTCCAACAACGCTGAGAAAATCCTCATGAGCTTTTCCTGATTGGTCCATCTCTATCCAATACAAAGCAGATGAATAGTATCCCATAAAGGCATCCTAAGGTGAAGTATACATTGTCAGTCATCAAATATGTGAAGGCATCATAGTATGTGTACATGTTATCGTCAACATACAAACGTCTTATGGAAAATGATCTTGCGTCTTCTCACGACACACACGCAGATCAACAACAGCTCAAGTGACGGCTGAACTCCATACACAGTGGTAAACATGAGTCTCAATGACAGGTGCTCCCTCAGACTGCCCTCAGTCATGTGCAAAGATGCCTATAAATTCATGCAGCATCATCTCCATTCAAGCAAAAACCAGTCAGCAGCAACACGGACGCACTACAAACAAGACTTTCAATATTGGATACTTTTTCAGTTGGATGATAATTACACTGAGGTATGTTAAACACCTTCATTACTAAACTCAGATCAAAACATATTATGCTTTAGGAATGTTATTACAACTAGGAATGGTAAAGGAATAAAATAGTAGGCTGCTAATTAATTTAAAAACAAAATATATGAGAAACAATTCAGGTATTATCAATTTTTCTAGCGAGTTGTAGTATACTGGGGGACATTAAGAAAGATTCTCACTAAAGAAAGACAAAATTCACTTTCAATTCAATCAAATTCTTGAGAATAATTGATGATTTGTTTTCTTTTACAAAGAATGAACTTAACTTTAGTTTTTGTAATTTACAATAATATAATATATTGCTTACTCTTTGCGCTGGATGCAGATTACTTGACACATGTAACATGTAACATGTGCTTACAGGGTCCTTTTAAAAGAACAACCACAGGATTAGGGAAACATAATTCTATCTCTGTTAAGCACTGAGAATCAGTGATGGTTGGAAAAGAGCTAGTGCCCACTGCGACAGTCAAGTTCTTTGGCGCAGGGACAGCCGCCTGCATCGCGGACTTGATCACCTTTCCCCTGGACACAGCCAAAGTCAGACTGCAGGTGAGAAAGAGGAACTCATTCACTTATAACCCATCACATGATAAATATCCATCTTGCAGATATTTACTTGCCATGTTTTAGATCCAGGGAGAGAATACAAAAGTAGAAGGAGCCAATGCCACAAAGTATCGCGGAGTGTATGGCACCATAACCACCATGGTCCGCACGGAGGGACCCAGAAGCCTGTACAATGGACTCGTGGCTGGACTACAGAGACAGATGAGCTTTGCTTCTGTCCGAATAGGCCTTTATGATTCCATGAAGCAGTTCTACACTCGAGGCTCTGACAGTGAGTTGCTAAACCACTGATTTACAAACTGTTTTTTCTCACTCGCTCAAAGTAATAAAATGATTTTGAAGGTGCTGGAATTGTGACCAGGCTCATGGCAGGCTGCACCACAGGAGCCATGGCTGTGGCATTCGCTCAGCCGACAGATGTGGTGAAAGTACGCTTCCAGGCTGAGGTCCGAATGGGCGACTGTGAGAGAAGATACAACAGCACAATCGATGCGTACAAAAGCATTGCTCGAGATGAGGGTGTGAGAGGACTTTGGAAAGGTAATACAGTCATTAGTTTCAGATTGGCATTACATTATTATGCAATCAGATTATTAACCATGCGGTAACCACTTGTTTTAGGGTGCATGCCAAACATCACTCGTAATGCCATAGTGAACTGTGCAGAGCTGGTAACCTATGACATGATCAAAGAGCTTATTCTGAAGTATGACCTCATGACAGGTAAGATAAAGATGCAAAATCACATTAAAGATATTTAATTAAAAATCCTGATTATTGTAATTGTCCTTCCAAACAGACAACCTGCCGTGCCACTTTACTGCTGCCTTCGGAGCAGGCTTCTGCACCACAGTGGTGGCCTCTCCAGTGGATGTGGTGAAGACACGCTTTATGAACTCAGCGGCTGGACAATACAGTAGTGCCATCAACTGTGCATTCAAAATGATAAAGAGTGAAGGGCCAAAAGCATTCTATAAAGGGTAAGGACCTGCCAGTACACCTGTCATATATCCAACTGCTGAAACACAGCACTATAACTTCTACTTTTTTTTCTAGATTCATGCCGTCTTTCCTTCGATTGGGCTCCTGGAATATTGTCATGTTTGTTACCTATGAACAGATCAAAAGAGGGATGACAAGGGCACAGCAATACTGGGAGTCACCCTTTTGACACCTACAGTCAGCCTTTTAGGAATGGAACATATTAACCTTTAGTCAGTTTGGCACTGAACTAACTGGTGGTGAGCGCAAGTTTATAGGAGTTACGCAAGCAGGTTGTCAGAGAAGGCCCAAAATAGAGCAGAGACTAGTTCAAGGAAAAGGGACAGACCATGACATCAGCACTGCGAACCAGGACAAAGACTGAGGGGGTCAAATGGTTGTAGCTTTGAGGAACCTTTCAGGAAAACAGAGCACTAATAATTATTCAGGTTTTAACATTTGTGATTCCAGTGTCTGTTACGCACAAGGCGAACCAGCAGGCTGGTTGCTAGAGATCTGTTTACATGTGACGTATTGTATTTAAACTTTTATTTATGCATTGTTTCACATTGTCCTGCTTTTGCATGAGTTGACAAAAAACATATTTTGTACATAAGTATTGCTGGTCAATAAACACAAAATGTCATGAAAATAATTGGCATGTGTCATCTGTTGGATCAAATAGGATGTGGATGTGCATGAAATATGGTATATGTTAAATGTTGCTGTTGTATTTTAACTCAGAATAGTCTGTATAGAATCATCAAAGTGAGACAGGGAGATAACAGCTATCAAGACAAACACCAGCTCTTCACAGTCACTCTGTTCCAGTACTGGGGCAGAGAACAACCTGTCAGGACAGTATCAGAAACCCACTGTTGTACAAGCTACAGTAATTAAATCAGTCCTGGGATTAAGTTTCTCAGATTTAAAGAATTTGTAACAGCAGAAATGTTTTCTGTTGATGGTGAATCAGGCTCCTGTCTTAATGGAGATGACCATCCGGAGCTAATTTTGTGGGCGTACATAGTGTTCCCTGTCTGTTCAGCATGACTCAGCAGGTTTTTAGCCGGTTATTCTCTCAGTCTCAGTACAGGAAAATACTTAAGCAGTAAATTCATAGCAATATTCTGCTCTTTACTTATAGTTACTCATAATTTATGAATAGATTAATAGTAAGTTTGTTTGACATATTTTGCTTTATCTCACTTCAGATTAATTACTATAATATCAACAAAAATAGATTAAACAAAACAAATAAATAGGAATTATTAAAGCCTGGGATAAAAGTCACAAACAGCATGCTGAAGGTGTTTGTGCAGTACCCATGAGTCGGTGTGAGACAGTCTGAGCAACAGGCAGCCTGTTTATCGAGGGGCAGAGCTTTGGAAAAACATCTGTCGTGCTGTGACGTAACAGCTCTTTGCAAACACTATTTAAGGAAGCCCTTGCCTTTGTTCAGTCTCAGTATCTCAACATTCCCTGGTTCAGGTTACTTACCCCAAGCAGCCCCTTTATCACCTCAGTGGAAACTCTCTGACTCTTTATTTTTCTGCAATTTAAGGTGCGTATACATTATGTTCTTTTATAGGACTGTTTTAATACCTTTTGTAATACCTTTCAGATTTTGGAGCATGATCTTAAGACGCAATACTTTTATACCAATTTCTATGGAAAACAAAAGAAAACAATTTATAGCTGGCACAAAATTCAGTCAGAGGGATGCATTCAGAGAATCTTGATCCAATGTGTTTTTCCCTGACGATTTAAAGTAAGTGCTTGAATTGCTATTAAATGTATGCAATTTTATGTTTATTTTTTATTAACCGTTTCTGTGCCCTTTTAGATTTGCAACAGATCTTCTTCTCATATGCCCCAGTAAAGAATTATTGTTTTAAGCTTTGGGTAAAATGGTGGGATTTAAGCCTGCAGATGTGCCTCCAACAGCAGCTGTAAAATTTGTTGGAGCAGGAACTGCAGCCTGTATCGCTGACTTGCTCACATTCCCATTGGACACTGCCAAAGTGCGGCTACAGGTAAGAACTTTGTCAATAACCACTTTTAGTTACCGTTTCTGATGTTATCATGTTCAGATGATTGAAATACATGTTAGCAGTGATGGTAGTATTTACTTTAACGCTCAGATCCAGGGGGAGGCTGGAAACACAGTTGCATCTAAGACATCTGCAGTGAAGTATCGAGGAGTTCTTGGGACCATCAGCACAATGGTCCGCACAGAGGGCCCGAGGAGCCTCTACAGTGGGCTGGTGGCAGGGCTGCAGAGGCAGATGAGTTTTGCTTCAGTTCGTATTGGCCTGTATGACTCTGTCAAACAGGTCTACACAAAAGGTTCAGATCGTGAGTGCTACCTGTCTGTGCTTGAGTTGACAGCACTGTTCTGTGGTCAGTCGTAACATGTCTGTTCTATGTTTCAGATGCAAGCATCGGCAGTCGTCTCATGGCTGGATGCACCACTGGAGCTCTGGCGGTTGCCGTTGCCCAACCCACTGATGTGGTCAAAGTGCGTTTCCAGGCACAGGCCAGGTCTAGTGGTAATGTGAAGCGCTACTGTAGCACTCTCAATGCCTATCGCATTATTGCCAAAGAGGAGGGCATTTCTGGACTGTGGAAAGGTAGTTCATGAAGTATGTCTATCCTAAAGCAAGGCCTTCAACTTACAGTCAGTGCGTCTATTGCAGGTACTGCCCCAAACATTGCACGTAATGCAATTGTGAACTGTTCAGAACTGGTGACCTATGATTTTATCAAAGACATACTCATTCACTCTACTCCAATGACAGGTAATGATGTGTAATCAGTGAACATTTTAAATATTTGATTAAAGATGAATGAACACGTTTTGTCTACAGACACTCTGCCATGTCATTTTGTCTCCGCCTTTGGTGCGGGCCTCGTCACAACAGTGATTGCCTCTCCAGTGGATGTGGTCAAAACAAGATACATGAACTCTGCCCTGGGCCAGTACCGCAGTGTGCTGAGCTGTGCTGTCACCATGATGACCAAAGAGGGACCTCGAGCCTTTTACAAAGGGTGAGCACATTAACACTGACAATTCTCAGAAAATTGAGAAATATTATTAAAATGATATTTTAATTTTTTAGGTTTATGCCATCATTCCTGCGTCTGGGCTCATGGAACATTGTGATGTTTGTGACCTACGAGCAACTAAAACGAGCGATGATGACAGTGAATATGAAACCTCTGTGAAAAGAAATCTGGCAAAAGTTATAAAACCTGCAATTTATTTTAAGCATAGGTTTCAATGTCCAATGTCTTAATATAATTTTGTAATAAAAGTACTTCATTATCATTTTAATAATGCAGGGCCTGTTTGATCAGATGTGTGCTTTCAGCGGAGAGTTCCTCAGGGAAGCGTATGTCAAATGTAAAGATGAGGTCTCCTTTTTGTGAAGGATTGTTTGGCAGTGGCATTCCTTCTCCAGGCACCACTTTTTTGTATGATGGGCTAATGTGATGGGGGGGAAACATTGTCATGGCTCAGAGAAACAAAGTTGACAATTTCACCAATAGTACAGGTACTTACTGCACAACTTCATTAAAGGGGATGTTAATGAGCCTTCCATCCAGTGTCTCTACCTCCACAGAAAAACCAGTCAGTGCCTTTGTACAAAACATGAAAATGTTACATTTACACAATACATAAAGTATTGATAAAGAAATGATGCTTCTTGAATTGTATTATGTAATTCTCTCACCATCTCCAGAGTTATTTGTGTGTGGTAAAGCAAATCATTGTCCTGTCTTTGAAAGACTGGGTGAGGCTTCTGTTGCACAATGAACACTATGTCTGCAGCAATGTTGTTAGGACCCTAAAGCGGAATTTATAAAAGTAGGTTTAGAGGAATATTCTTAATATTTTAGAAAAATCAATATAGAATAATATATTGAAATGACAAAGTTATCCCAAGCATAGTCAGAATCAGCACCAAGGACAGCGCCTGAATAAAATGTCAACTTTATAGTAAGCAAATGAGTCCTGACCTGATCCCCCTCTTTAGGAAACGTTAATCTTGTGCCTTCTTTCCATCCAGGCTTCACAGTAACAGTCAGAATCTTGTCTCTGATGCTGGATGTGCAACCATTATCATTCATGACCTTGAGCATCACCAGAAATGTCAGCACAGGTAGGGTGAAGTTAGACAAGAATAAAGTATATTTGTCCTTACTTTGCGGGATATCTTTATTTTCTTAGTGCATCCGTGGAAAATGTCATCTAACGACAAATAGAGGTCTCGTTCAATAGGATCATCCTTGATCTTATTCTCTCCAGGGTTCAGACCACCAAACTGAAGAGGGAGATCACTGATATAACAATCTGCAAAGGAAAGCAAATGTATTGGATGATTAATATTATAAATCAGACATTATAAAGGCTAATGAAAATGCTCCTTGACCTTTACTCTATGTATAACGATTACCTGAAAAAGGGTTGGAACTCCCAAAAAAATCTTTGAACGTTTTTTCTGGATTGTCATGGTAGGTGTATTTTGAAGACCAAGCACCACTTGTGGCAAGTTCAGAAGGAATACCATCCTTCAGACCAGAATCACCAAATTTGTCATAGGTGGCCTTTTTACGCACTGTATCAAAGGAAGAAAACATTTTCGCATTATAGCTAAGCTAGATCCTTTAAATGGCCTGAATAAAAAGTCATTATAATAACGATAGGAGGAAGGTCTAAGGATGTGGGAGACTCTAAGCTTGTTACTCTAAGCGATTTACTTATTTACGGGACATTACATCTGGTTGTGACATTTCATTCTGTGTGACATTCAGTTGTGTGTGATACCGACCTCAGAGAGGACTCCTGCTGTGATACTGGGCAAAAATAAATTGATTGATATAGACCTTTCTACGCTGACATCATCGGCAGCGGAACCTATGTTGCAACAATGGGTTGCTACAATAAAAATGAAAAAAAAACAAAAAAAAACAATGGGTTGCTACAATTCAAATCAATGTTTTGATTTGAATTGCTTGTTGCAACTTAAGTTTCTTATACGCTAAATAGTAGTATATACGCTAAAATAGTTAGTAGCTAATAAATACTGCACATAACAAGGCGATAATAATACCGAACAGTAAAAATGACTAAACTTACGGTCACTTAAAACGTCGTAGGCTTCACCCAGTTGTCTGAACTTCTTATACTGACCCGGCTCTCTGCTGCTGGCCGGATGAGACCTCAGTGCAAGACGTCGATAACTGAAGACATCGTATTTGACAATAATTTCACTTTTACTGCAGCTAATTTGAAACGTGTGAATCACTTACGCCTTTTTTATGTCCGCATCCGTTGCGTTTCTGTTTATTTCAAGAATGTCGTAGTAGTCTCCTCCCATTGTCAGCACAAAGGTCATTTACGCAGCTAGTTAGCGAACTATTTATAATAATAATCTTATGTTTGTGTTAATGGTGTCATGTATCCATGGTGACAGTTGTCTCGCGAGATTTAAACATTAATGCACAACATAACCACTAGACGTCGCTGTTGTTATTCGTCATGTCAATATTATAATATTTAAATATTTCTGTTACTGTGAACTTCGTACTTTGAACGTGTAAATATTTCATTCATACTTGTAATTTTTTCAGATTACTTTAGGTTCTTAAAATGTGCTACAAATCTGAATAAAATAAAACCTCATCAATTTGCAATGGTATAAAAAAAAATCCTTGCTTTTTTAAATGTTAGCCATGCCCTATTGTGCAAAAAAGAAAAGAAAAAAAGGGCAATATTTCACTCACATTGTTAATTCTTCATTGTACCCTGACTTGAATTGTACACGTTTTTCTTCAATAAAAATATTAAAACAATATCTATCAATCATGCATGGATATACTGTTGTAGATAGAGCTATTGATGAGTTGATTGATTCTTGTTTTCTGTAACTCCATAAAAGAGTAGCCTGGCAAACCAGACTATAGCATAAATTGTATACCTGCCAGGCAAAAAAATATTTAAGGTGGGTCTAGTTTACTAGGCTAGTAAATGAGTGGATAGAGAGATCATTTCAAGCAGCAGTGCGAAGTGTATTTTATTCATTCATTTAAAACTTTTTCTTTTTTTTTGACAGAAACGTTAAAGACTACAATGTCATACAAATTCTCTTTCAAATATTCACACAAAAACAAATTGCACGGTTATCAGTATGCCCGAATAGCCAGTTAGAAGTGTTTTGGTAAGGGTTGTTCAACAGATGCATATTTAAATGAGCAACTTCAGAATTCTCCCAAAGGATGAACAGCCACAAAAAGATGAACGACTGGTAGAAATAAATATTGCAAGTAATTGTAGATTAAATACACAAAAACATAATATGTTCTAACAAAAGTCAAATCAAAGTAAAAACAAGCAAAAGCAAAACAAACATCAAAAACTAGATAAACCCAAATCAAAGGAAGCATCTACGATTACGCACCAAAAAGGCATTTTCCAAACCTAACGTTCCAGGTGACTTTATTAAGAATATGGCTCATGTAGACTACGAGCTCATGTTCTGCACACACTAGCGACAAATGATAATTTTTAAACCTATGAAAATTGTTGTCTTTATAAAATACACGAACAATTGATCAAATAAAACAATAATTGAATATGGAAGCCAAGGTACAAGCAACCATCACTTATCAGTCACAGGAGAGGCAGGATGGTAGTATATAGTGTTGACAGTGTGTCCTTGTGGTCATTGCCGTTTGTGCTGATACTAAATCCAGGTGCTTTTAGTGGAATTTAGTGTTCCTCTTGTGCTGCTTTATGGGAATGGTCTGAAACGTGAAATAAGCCCATGGTTGCTCTTTTCTGATATTGCATAACAAGTAAACAGAACTTAAATCACATAAGCTCAATGTGGCAGCCACTTCCACATCCACAAAGACAGGGCCCTTTGGTGACAATATACAGTAGCATGAGTTCTAGTTACTAGTGAAATTATAACATTGTGCTCATTCATGCAACACGAAACCGTTTGACGGTTCCTAATGTCTTCGGAAACCACATTCGACTCATAGCACTCCATTAATTCCACCAAAGTGAGCACCACCTGTGATTGATTACGGTTTGTTTTCCAGTGCAAATAATCTTTTGCGATTCATGACTTTCAAGGGGATGTAGAGAGAATGAACTTGCACATAGAATAACTGATGTAGTGTTCATGTCCTGGAGAGATATATACTGTGTACGAAATGAGCGTTGGGTTAAACAGAGCTCTTGTCAGCGAGGAAGTTAGCAAGAGCATCCTCCTTCGCTGTTGGGCTGTTCAGGAGGCTTTTCCAGTTTTATGTCTATCACTGAGGGCGCGAGTCAAGGAAAAAGACGAGTTTACAATAATAAAAATTAGAGCTCAATCAAAGTCTAATTAACCGATTGAATTATTTTAATAAAGGATACTGTCCTCTCTACTCTTGTCTTGTGTGGCATCCATCCCAGGAAGAGCAGCTGCTACTCGACGGAAAAGCTGAGCACATTGAAAATATGGTTATTACACAGTGTCACAAAATGAAAACACACACACACACACAAACACACACACACTCACTCCAACATTATCCGTGTACACATTCCTTATAAAAGAAGCTTCCTCAAAGCTCGAACAAAAGAAGACATTCAGCGTTTAATTTGAAATTTGAACCCTACAGTCACATCTGAGAAGTTCAAAAAAAATTGTTGCCTGCTGAAACCTTTCTTTTGATAGAACTTGTAGCTTTGTGATTGATGATGACTGAACATAAAAGAACTTTGTGGGAAATGATGCTTTATGGACCCACACCCCTTAGAGGCAACATGTTCAAAGTAAGAGATAACTGCATGCAGATTTCACAGCAACAAACATGTTACTGAACTGTAAGATTACATGTTTACAAACCCATACCCACCTCTAGGTCTAATGACTTATTATCAAAGCTACAGTATATTTGCAGGGTGGGAGAGAGCTTGAAAAACACACCCACACATCACTAATGAAAGCACACCTTTATGCAGACATGCGTATGTGAACTAGAAGCCACCAGAGAAGAGCATGAGCACGACACAGACACAGAATAAGGCTCTACCTGTTTGACATTGTAGCCTGTCTTTGCACTTGTCTCAATAAACAGAACATTCATGTCTTTTGCTCTCTGCTCTCCCTCCTCTGTGGTTATCTGTCTGCAGTGGGCCACACACCACACACCACATCCACACACAAACCGCCACAGAACAACAGGGAAAGAAAAATATCGATTGTGATTAATATGAAATAGAAAAAAACAAGTCGTGCCCCTTCCTGCTGCTGCTGCCATCTTAGCTATACACCAAAGCTGACCACTAAAGACTTAAAGGGGACATATCATGCAAAATCTACGTTTGAGTGAGCTCAACATAATTCTCTGGGTAAAGTATTTAGCTTTGTTTATTTTGGTGTTTAGCGCTGAATAAATTGAATTTGGAAGTGTCCTCCACAAACTGCATTTATTATGGCACCATAGATTTGTTATCATTCCATTAGCAACAAATGAAAGCTTGTGTTTTTGCTTTTGATTATTTAAATTTCAGATTACAATTTTGCTGCTATTTCCCATTGTACCTTTTCCCAACTAGAAACTGTACTGGCGGTTACAATAAACCAGTTCCCATTGTGGGGCAAATAAAGGTTTTCTTTTCTTAGCTTACAAAAACTGTTTATGCATGATATGTCCACTTTCAGAAAGCTGTTATCTCATTATAAATAGAGTAAATGGAATACATTAAACACTGACGATCCCCTTTAGTGGTTTAAGATTGGACAATTAGCCCAGACAGCAGCATGTACAGATCCAGAGCACGACTCACACAATTCTTACCTGCTTTACATTGTAGCCTGCTTTCGCACTAGTCTCAATAAACATTACATTTAGTTCTTTGGCTTTCCGCTCACCCTCTTCAATTGATACTTGTCTGTAGTAGATAAATGGGATTAGGAGTTTCAGTGGACAGGCACACACATTTTTGAACAACAAATGAGCTCAATAAAACAAGAAAGGGGTCTTGACATTCAAAGAGCAGAGCTTGGTCTCTTTGATCCAACTCTGCCGCAGTGAAAAGCTGAGGAGCCGTGTATTGACAGTCCAGCAGTTAAAAATCAATGACTTCATTTACATGCAGTCAAAGTGCATGGTCCGGCAGCACAGTTGGCAAAGAACAGATTACCTTTTGTCTGCGAGGTCTGTCTTGTTTCCAACCAACATGATGATGACATCACCTCCTCTCTCTGTTCGTACGTCGTCAATCCACTTTGTTGTTTGTTGGAAGGAGTTGACATCTGACACAGAGGGAGAGAACAGGAAATACAAGTTGAAAAAAAACCTTCTTATTTCTTTATTACTATAAATAGGAAAAATTGTGCAAAGAGTGGGACAAAATTCTTCTCAGTGGTGTTTCACAAACGTTTAATTTCAGTGATCGCTGCAAAGGGTCACACAACCAGGTATTAAGATCAGGGGGAATGTACTTTTTCACAGAGGGTCTGATAGGTTTGGATTTTTTCCCTTTAATAAATGTAATAATCATTGACATAAATGTAATAATAATCATTGAAGTGTGACAAATACAAAAAAAATACAAATTCAGGAAGGGGGCATATACTTTTTCACGGCACTGTATGTATGCATGCGTGCGTACAGTACATGTATGTATACAATATATGTAATATATAATATTAGTGCTGTCAATCGATTAATTCATTTAATCAGATTAATCACACTTTTGAAATTTGATTAATCACGATTAATCTCAGTTAATTTTATGGTTATTATTGATTAATTATTTACATTTCCCTGGCAGAATACACGCTAATTTGGACTAAGCTAAAATCTTTTTATTACGATTTCAGCTTACTGGGTTGATTTAATGCTTATTCAACAAGAGTTTGTGGAAAAGTCTAGTATCTTACAATATAAATAACAAATGAAATGTATTTTTGGGGCGTGGCTTGTCGTCTGATGGTGAGGTCCCAATGACATTTCAGAGAAACACTGATTAATACAAATGCCTCAGCACCACTTACTTTGGAGTTTGTTTGGTCAAAACATGTGCGATTAACCCATGATTAATGCATTATTTTTTGATTAATCGTGAGTTAAAGTGTTAACATTGACAGCCCTAATATATATATACACACTTTGAAAATATAATCACAAGTTGCCTTTTTCAAAATTAAATCTTCCTAAGATCCTAGCAGCTACAGTATTAACAACAATCAGGCCACGTTTGATGCAAATGAGCAGGATGAATTTGTTTGTTTTAACCCCTTAAACCCCAGTGTGCCAAATTTGGGTCCTGTAGGGTATAAGAGGTTAAAGCTGTTTTGGTTGACAAAAATTATGCAAAAAAAATGATGAGCAAAATTGCAAAAAAAAAAAACCCAAAGGAAAGACGAGAAAAATTATGAAAAATCATGAAAAAAAGGAAAAAAAGTGAGAAAAATTCACAAAAAATGACGAAAGAAAACAAAAGAATAATGAAAAATTCTGAAAAAATATTACAAAAAGTATGAGAAAATAGAAAGAAAAAAAAGTGAGGAAAATTATCAAAAAAGTACGAAAAATACAAAAGAATGATGAAAAATGACAAAAAAAGATGACAAAAATGATGAAAAACAAAAAAAAAATCATGATCAAAATGGCCGACTTTATGTTTCTTTAGAGTCGACCTGAGTTTCTATGTTTTCAAATCACAAGTGAATCATCAAATTTTTGGTATTTGATGGTGCTTTTGTCAACTATTTTGGGCCCACTGCGCCTTGTGTGTCCAGTTTGGGTCCTGTGGGGTTTAAGAGGTTAACATGGAATGACCCCGTAGTCTCAGTGAAGTCTGTTGAAAACACATGCATTCGAAAACACTTACTTGTGATATCGTAGACAACAACGGCTGCAGCAGAGTCCCGGATATAACTTGGGATGAGGCTGCGAAAGCGCTCCTGGCCTGCTGTATCCCACAACTGCAACCTTATCTGGGAGGCGGGAAGGAGATGGGACGGAAGAAGTAAAAGAAGAGAAAAATAAAAACAAAAGGGATGATAAAAGGGAAGAACAAATAATAAACCAAAATCGAACCAAGGAAAGAATTGAGGCAAAAAACAATGAATAAAATTAAAATCAAAATTGTGTAATGGAAAGTAGAGCAAAGAGGAGTTGAACAGAGCACACAGAAGGCAGAGTGAAGTGCATGCAGGTAGTGAAGGACAACCAGAAAGAACAAGCTGTCTGGGCCTGGGGGAAGAATAAAAACAATCACCCTTCACTTGTCGTCAACCCACCTCTCCTGATCAAGTAAAGAGTCTGATTTCATTTCAGAGGATGAGAACAGACATGACGAAAAATTGATGGACGGGAAGAAAGAGGAGGAAGAAAATTTGTGTTGAGGGAAAAACACATGTCAAAAGGGAAGGTGTTCTAAGACCACACAATTTCACTCAAGCAACCCTTGTGAGCAAACTACAAGACAATATTCCCTTGAGAAAAGGTGATCCACAAGAAACACAGCAGAGAAGAGTGAAATAGACTATATCACTTCCGAACCACAATTATGCATTCTATATTTTATTCATTCAGACAGACAGACTTAGTTGGGTAACCAAATAGGACTTACAGTTCTGTCTTCAAGGTACATGGTTTTTGACAGGAAGTCTATTCCTATTGTGGCCTAAAAACAAACATAAAAAAATAATAAACAAAAATGAGTAATTTACAATTACTGAAGCATGGATAAAGAATATTTCCTTACTTGATAGGTGTTGTCGAAGCTGTCATACATAAACCGTGTGATAAGAGAAGTTTTCCCCACTGTATAAAATAATACATGTCAAGATTAAAGATTAAAAAATATATTTAAAAAAAATCAACAGAAACTTTGTCTTGAACGCTAATATAAATATATAATGCTAAAATAAAATATCACAAAAGATATTTATTCAATTGTATGGAATCTTAATGTAGTCCATGATCCCTGGTAGTGCTAGTAGATTGGGAAATAAAATACAGATTTTGTTGAGAAAATTCGATCTTTCGCTTGATAGAATTAAAGCCTTAAAGTTTTAACAAAGCCCGGCCTGCTTCAATAAATCTTTGGCAAATTTGACCATACATTCCTTAGATGGACATGGAGTATGTAAGACGTGTAATTGGGATGCATCCATTTCCAGAAACACTCCCTGGCTACATCTGACGTGGAAGTAAATCTCAGCCCTACGTTTTGTGGACTTTAGCCGAGATTGACAAATCCAGATGACATTATAATATGGTGTTTTTGTGGCCTTTAACGCAATTTAACCTAAATAACCCAAGTAGGAGTTAATAGGCTCAAACCAAAAGACAAGTGGAATACATGTAGCGTTAGTAATTCCATTTAATACGCGCTCTAATAAGCCCTATGCAGACTTGTAGAACTTAGCTATGCCACCGCCCATATGACAACATAGGGTTATTATCACCGTGAGGATTATAAATATAATTCAGCGCTTATACACAAGTTATACTAGAAAGACACACAGTCTGTAAAAACAGTGTTGCAACACTTCCACTACGCGAACATTGTATAGCTAATGTTAGCCGCTAACGTTGATCAACACAAACTGCTTTGATGAACACTTCCTGTAATGCAATGTAGGTAACATTTGGTTAACAGTATGACATTAGCACTTACCACTCTGCTCCCCAAGAAAGACCAATTTAAATTTCCTTAAAGGGTTTCCAAAGTCCCCGGCCGCAGACATGGTTGTAAGGACTATGGAACAAGCTCTGACGTTACTTTTCGATCAGCTAGCCAGCTAACGCTAGCTAACCAGCTGCTGTCAGTTGTCAATGGGTCGGTATCCTGTACAGTTCAACGTAGCCACCGCCTGAACATGTAACTGAGAGGTGGACCAATTCGAAGGAAGTCAGGTTTATGTTTACTTTGAGATAACGCCAAACAACCACAGGCAGCTTAGCATGACTTGTCCGACTCTGACGGGATGCCAACAGAGCCTCCCAAGATTACTTATTCGGGACACAAAAGTTAGCAGCCCAGTTCGTCACGTACCAAAATCCCCAATAGCACCCCCTGCTGGATATAGGAGATTGTTAGCCTTTATTCTTTCTTTTCATTTCCGCACAGGAGTGTTGCGGCACCGCTGCCACCGATGTAACGTACCAAGTGGAGATAGAGGCAGAGGCTCAAATATCTTTGGAGAGCTGGGACATATAACCTGTCCCCTCCATTTATTAAGCATGAACAACCCCAAAGAGCGGGAACACCCCACTTAATATAGGGGGCAATGGGAGATACACATGCCCAGTCCGAAAAGTCCCTAACTGCCTAAATATAGTTTCTAAAATATCCAAAGCCTAAGTTACAAGTTCAGAAGGCTTACCCTTTTGGACTCCTGCCACTGCTTTCATACTTTCACAGGCAAATCCACTACTGTAATTGAGATTTACAGTAGCGCCCATATTCATTCTTTTTAGCTAGTGATGGCCAATGAAGTATCAATATTCACCTTTCCGACATTACGTCACAAATCAAGCGTAGGTGAAAACACGGCTCTCCGCCATAGGAATGCACTGGGTTTGAGAGGGTCTTTGTGATGTCAAATTTTGATGACATGTTGTTTGACTATATGACAACCTGCCTATAGAGGCAAAAGTGCGATATATAAACAGATATATGTTATGTTTTCACCGACACTGGGTCGCGTTGCATTGGTGTGCATGTGGAAATACCCGGATGTTCGGAAAGGTGAATCGTGTATTTTTTATTGATTTATTTTTTTTAGCTGTGTTGGAATAGGCGAATGTGTTGCCTATATACATTTAGCAGACAATATTAATCTCGGCTGTCCAAGATGAGAAATGTACATACTAGGCTAGGTAATGTTAATCCATCAGATTTCAGATCAGTCAAATTATTTTGCTCTGATATGATAATAAATGTGATTTGCTCTCTCTCTCTCTCTCTCTCTCTCTCTCTCTCTAAATCTAACATTTATTAAGGCTGAATATTAGTTCAGTTTATAGGCACTTGCCAAGTCAGCAGGAGCAGGGAATGTCGTCAGAAAGCGCACAGTCTGAACAAACGCATCTTATGTAGCTCAATTTTTATTGGTCAAACTTTCGCGTGCAAGTCCATTACTGTAATATTAATTTACAGTAGTGACT
Organism: Lesueurigobius sanzi; assembly: GCA_900303255.1. Lineage (NCBI taxonomy): Eukaryota > Metazoa > Chordata > Actinopteri > Gobiiformes > Gobiidae > Lesueurigobius > Lesueurigobius sanzi. Next base: position 28,741 of record OMNZ01114524.1, read on the forward strand.
ATGGTGTTGATCAATGGACAAATCATAAAACACTGTCAAATCATAAATACAGTAGCCTATGTGTATGATGCACAGAGTCATATGATTTAATTTATTATTATTAGGTTGAAGAATTGTTTAGTTTAGTGGACCTTATTTAGAGATGATTTACAACGAACCTTCAATTGAGTTATGTTACAGCTATAAAACAGGCTTAGAAATAATGACACAATACAAATTTACTTACAAGTTGTCTCTCTTGAAGAAATACTGTTTCACTCCTGTTCCAGCAAAAGCTGTGAATATCTTTTGTGACTGGTCAGTTAGAATCTCTGTACTGTATTTACAGTAACTTACTGTATAAGTTTCCCGCCTAAATTAACTTGTGTATATTTTACAGAAACTTACTGTAATACCCCTCAGTATTGTAATATTGAGAACTGTTATTCATGAATGGAACATGAATGTTTTAGGCAGTCCTGAGGAAACAGTTCTCCATAAAGAGCTGCAATCTGTTTAAATGAGGAGTAAACCAGGACTAAAATACTACATTGGATCTAAATTAGTATGACCAGAGATGGGTAGTAACAAATTGCTTGTACTTTGTACGTTACTGTACTTAAGTAGTAGTAGTATTTTTCAGGCAAACCATAGTTTAGATCTGGCTTTGACCTGGGTTAGTTTTGCTCTAGTCCTAATGCTATTTAGTCCTGGTTTAGACCTGATATGACAACATGAGGCTACATTTTTACAGATTATTATAATAATCAGTAATAATAATAACTAGTTTTTCTAGCTCCAAGATACATTTAGTTTAATTTACAGGAAAGTTGAGCAGACTTAAGTACAAGTTTTTGTTCAAGTTTCTCATGTGGCCTGAAGTAATGTCCCACCTCGGGCCCAAAGAGGCGTATGGCAGAACTAAACTGATATATGCAGCTCTGTGACACATCTGCAGTGTTCTCTGAGTTCTTTAAAAAAAAAAAAAAAAAAAATTCAGGGACACCAATGTGGTCACTCAATTGGGTTGAGTGATGAACCCAGGCTCCAGATCCAGCTCTGTGGACTCCCCGCTCATGTCCACCTGAAGAGACACATGTCCCATAGTGGACTCGCTCTTGTATCTGTTGAGGACCCAGTTGAGCAAAGCGTGAATATCCTTGACTTCAGTGAGTGAAGTCTCCAGTCTCTTCACGTGTCGTCCCAGTACTGCGTTGTAACTCCTCACGTATTCGCTGAACACTCTTAAACTGGGCGGGTCCGACACCACCCCATGTTCTGGGGCTGACCAGAGTCACACGTCGCCTGCGGCCCTGGATAAAGCGAAGAAAAATGGATGGATGGATCTTTGTATTATAAAAGAGTGAGTCGGCCAAATTGTAGCTACTTGAGGCAGTTTTCGTCCAAAATGCTCTTAAAGGGGCCACTATTTTCCATACTGAGATATGTTCTTACCTGAGCTTAGACGAGTTGATGAGTACCTGTCTGGTCTTTGTGCGTGCCCTCAGTCACGCAAACAGACTGAAGATCTATGATGGGAAAGATCATAAAACTGCATCAAAGTTGTTAATATAAAGTTATTGAACAAAAATTACATCCAGGAACATTCAGATAGTCATGCAGAGTTAGATAATTAATCTGCTAACCCAATCCTGCCTATGGCAATGGATCATTCGTTTTGCTCCTTATGCGCCAACGTAGATGAACTTTTTGAGCCCAGTATGAAGTTATTGCATGTGCATAACAATTAATAATTATGCTCACTACATTGTGTTTCACACCCGGAACACATGACAGGGCTGAACTAGTAGGTAAAATATGTAATTCGTAGCCGCCATTTTGTAAAATGGCCGCCTTTTTAGCCCTAGGAGGAATCTGGAATGTCCCTATAACCAAATTTCACTGTAAGGGCATGCCCTACCTGTGTGCCAAGTTTCATCAAAGGCACAATTCTACCATAATTCTTCACATATCTGCCCTACTATGAGGATTTCTTTGCTAAGGGGGGACGTATGTTTGCCCATATAAGTGGGGTGTTCCCGCTCTTTGAGGTTGTTCATGCTTAATAAACGGAGGGGACAGGTTCAGCTCTCCAAAGATATTTGAGCCTCTGCCTCTACCTCTCCACTTGGTACGTTACAATTGTTTCAATAATGTGTGATCACAATCCCACTATGTATAAAACTGCCAATTTAACAGGTTACACGTGGCAGAACTGTGAATCCTGAGGTGAGTATGTAAGATGCTTTATACATAAATCTGTCTACAAAGGAAATGTCTAAATCATGCTTAAATTGTACTGATAAATAATGAAGTAAAAGTATAGTTTATGTGGACATTTTCAGCAGGATGAAGCTCACACCTCCACCAGAGGCCCAGCCAGGCCAGCTCCACGAATGCACAGGTTTTACCGTTTAAAGCACGGGTTATAATAAAAACACGACACCTCGCATACTATTATTAATTATCACATTACCACTAGAGGGCAGGCGTAGGCTACAAGAGCGGGGTAGGTCATGGGGTAGGTACATGGTGGCTGCATTTAGACTGCATGCAATTAAATATAGACATATGATTACGTTTTTGTTTCTGTAGATTATTTATTGCAAATCAATGTCAATATCAGCACAAAGAAGAGAAAGAAGTAAAAGAAGAGTAAAATTTGTGTACTATTTGCCCATGATTTGAGAAAACAATTTCAAGAGTTTTTCCAGTGGGGGAAAGTTTTTTACAATCACACTCAAAATTAGATTAAAAAAAACAATATTAACTTACTTGAAATAAGAATGTTGTTAAAAATCTTATCCCGCTGGAAAATTTCTTGAAATTAGATACTCAAATCTATGGCAAATACACTAATTTTAATAAAATTGTACTTATTTTGAGGAGACACGACGGTTGAGTGAAATTTATGAGGCACACACCTGTAGTACAAATTTGTACACTATTGGGGGGCCACGGAGCCCTAAGCAGGTGCATAGTCTGCTTATTAGGCTGGGCCGGCCCTGGAATTTATGACCATTAATGCCTGATTGTTTCTGATTTGTTATGTGATTACAGAACACTGTAGCGTGGCAGATGTTACATCCTTGTGAGTATGAATGATGACAGTAATGATAGCTAGGTAAAAAGTCCCAAAACAACTATTGTGAGGAAAACGGATCTGTTCCATGGGACTGTGTTCCTTGCTGTAATGCGGAGTGGCATTGGAGGTGGAGTGGAGGTGGAATGAGCAATTTATAATTTATCTTGTAGCCGATACATGTGTAAGAAACAATAAAAAAGGACTATGTGTAGGCTACTTGACAGTAGTCTACTGCTGTTTGGGGCTCTACTATCACTACAGTATTGGTAGGGCTGGGTACTGTTAAATGATATCGAAAAAATAAAGGTAAAACCGGTATCAAAAAATAAATTGGCACCATGACCATTTTGACGGATTCTAAGGTAATCTCGCTTGAATCAGGAAAATGAAACTACCACAAGGTCAAGACCAATTTTCTTACTCTATTGGCAAATAAATTAAAATAAAAGGGAAATCAATCAATCAATCAATGTATTTTTGTAACGCCCAATATCATAACAGAAGTCATCTCAAAGGTCGGTATGGACAAAAACAAATCAATATCAGACATCAAGAATGATCAAAATAAGTCACACACGAACGAAATGTCTCAACCAGATGCAATGTCCCGTAAATAAGTAAATCACTTAGAGTAACAAGCTTAGAGTATCCCCCATCCTTAGACCTTCCTCTACGGTGAGGAAAACCCCCAAAAACCCCCTGGGTAAAAGTGAGGAAACCTCGAAGGGGTCCAATATAGAAGAAGGATCCAACCCCCATGGACGGATGGGCCAGTGGTGAATGTTGGTCGACCAGAGTTCAATGTTCAGTGGCTGTTTTGGTCGACCAGAGTCCAATGGCTATGTTCAGCGAGAGTCGCGGCAGCCATTAAACTGGGAAACGTCCCCGGGTAGACAAGAGTCCCGCAGCAGTGGGAAATAAGTAGAAATCTATTGAAACAAGTCAAAAACACCTTAGAACAAGTGGTTAGAATTATCTCAAATGAGCCACTAAGTCAAAGCAGCTCAAATTTGGATAAATAAGATGAATTTGGGTCATTTCAACATACCTAGATATTTACTTTTGTGTGTAGATGACAAATAATTCAGTATAGGTATTGAAAAAAGTATTGTTCAGGTATCGGTATCATAAACCAAGTATCGTTAAAGTTCTAGTATCGAGAAAAAAAGAAAAGAACGATACCCAGCCCTAATTACTGGAGGTCAGGCAGCAACACGCACACACATTTGCACTCTGTGGGTACCGAACGTGAGAGGCAGAGGGAGGTAATGCTTGCTGCTAGTGGCAGCTGGGACAGTGGGTCTGTATCCAGCTCACTGTCCTCTAGTCGCCTCTCCTGGATCTGGCACCACTCCACTGGTCAGGTTGTGTCTCATGTTATGGTGTTAGATGTTATAACCTAGCTTAGCAGGGGCTGTATTTGAAAAAGGCATGGTGTTATAGTAATTCAAGATGGCTTTAGACTGGATACTATTCATCAAATTTCATGGTCAATATTTATGTTATTAATGGTGATAGGACATTGGTGCATTGTTTAATTATGGTTAGTTATCTTGCTATAGAAATGAATACTCTGTTCATTGGAATAAGGGAAACTCAATATGATTTTCTGTATTCTCTAACCAGTGTTGCGTTCCAATTGCCTGCTTACATTGTGTGCGTTCGCATGCCTGAGCCAAACTGTTCTAGGTCATTGAAGACACACCTGCGCCTCTCTCTTACTCATGTTGGAGCCCGTGGTTGGAGCAGCGTCCGGCTAATGCCATCCAGTGTTTCGGCTGCTCCACTGGCAATAAACGAGCTTCGGGATCCAATAGCTACCTCCACTTCCTGCTCTCCCCATATGCCATATGTCCTTGGTGAGAGAAAGACCCCAAGTCTTCCACTGAATATGCTGAGCTAACAGAATCTGCTTTCATTTACTTGAGCTCCCCCCAGATTCACCCACGCACACATGCCAAATTAACATAACATAACATCAAAATAAAAATATCACAAAAATATTATTAGGATTTAACATCTTCAACATCACCCTAAGCTATAGTTTACTGGTCGCATGACCTGCAACTGCATCATTTACTTGAGAAAACTTGACTCAGTCTTGTGGCTGGGAAAGACTTGCAATGACTCACCCTCCTGTCAAGGATAGAGCATGTAATGTGAAGTAGTGGCTCCTCTTTATTTTTTTTTATGTTTCCCAATGACATGCACATGTTTAGTCTTAACACTACACACATTACTGCTGGATCTCCCATAAATGTGTATAGAGAGAGACCATTCCATCCTCACACCACCTTAACATAAAACTAATGAATGCAGCTTTCAATGTCACTGCAAAGTACAATACAGTGCTCATCTCTCCTGAGAGTGAGGCAGAGTGCGGAGGGCTTCAATGAAGGAGGGAAGAATGGACAGAATAGATGAACAGAAAGAGGAGCGGTGTGCTCTGAGGGTTGGGTCACAAAATAGGTGTATTGCCATTCTAGATATAAATTAAACAGAAAATGAGGACATACATGGGGGATGGGGTAACTCAAGGCTGCACTTTTCACCGTGTCCTCTTTTTGTCCTTTTGTAGGAGGCAACTGGAAGCACCTTAAACACACAGCTGTCCTGTTAGAGCCACATGGGGAAACACCTCTAGACAGTGGAACAAAGCAGCGCAGTAACCGCGTCACATACAGCAGTGAGTGGTGGGAGGCATTCTTGCAAGCGTAAGTGAAGCATTGAGTGGGGTAGCAATCCCAGCACATTTACCAGAGGGGAAGGAAGGAGAGAGAGAGTAGATCTATGAGCAGCGGAGGAGGAGGGAGGCGGTGCGGAGGGGTGCTGCATGCTCTCAGAGTGTGACAGAGATAGAGCGATTCCATGAGCGAGGAAGTAGACGCAGGCAGAAGCAAAGGCAGAGATGGGGAGCAAACACTGAGATTAAGGCAGTGCGAGCCGTGGAGAGAAAAACGGGGAAGGAGAGGAAGGGAAGGTTGAAGGAAGGAGAGAGACGAGATGATGGAGGACTGAAATAGAGAGTTTTTTTTTCATGCTTGGTTTCTGCGGCAGACATGACTCCGGAGTGAAATTAACCAAAGGGAGAAGAGGACAGCCGACCTGCACTGCCTTCTCTTCTCCAGGTCCGCTTTGGTTCAGCCTCACTGGATGCAGCAAAGGCGGCTGATTTATTACTGAAGGGTTGGGTGGCAGTGTGTGTGTGCAGGTTTTTATGGTGCTTGCAGCGCACAGTGCTGTGGGAGAAGGACCATTCCTCCAGTCGTATAAATGACATTCAGCAGACAGTGGCTTTGTGCACCCCTGTGGACCTGCCAGGCTCAGTAAGACGGTTCATAGCTGTTTACCTTTGAGGTACTGGGAGATCATGTGCCATATGCTTGTGTGTTTAGGCTAGATGGCAAGGGTGCAGGAAAGGCACATTGCCGATGATGCAAGGACGGAGCGGGACAACTGATGGCAGTGAGTGCAGCTGAAGTACAGAGAGTGGCCTGGAGGTCGGCAGGACGAAGAGGAGAACAGAGAAGGACGTAAGAGACAGAGCAGGGCGACGGAGATCATGGCTGTCATAGAGTGAGATATAGCATATGCTGTAGCGTTAGATCAGAGTGGTGCGGCAGAGGGGAGGAAAGGCATCACTGTAAAAAAGGGGGAGGGGGGAGAAACCAAGAGAGAAACAATCAGCTTAGCCCCTCATCGCGAGGAGGAAGACAGGACAGAACCAGGACACAGCAGACAGCAGAAATGATCATTCAGGACAGTGTGTAGAGGTCAGGGAGTTTGGGACAGAGGGAGATCTGGGGGTCTGGTCCCCTGTTCCTGCTGGTGGCAGGACCAGAGGCCCCCAGAGGCTGAAGGTGTTCCACTGAAGAAAGAAGAGAACAGATTTTGGCTGCAGTGAAAGACCTGTCCTGTCTCCGCCGCCATGGGAGAATGGACCATTTTAGAGAGGCTGCTGGAGGCAGCTGTCCAGCAGCACTCCACTATGATTGGGAGGTAAGAACCAGTGTGCTTTGCGCCTATTGTGTTTGTAATGTGTTAGCTGATAACATCCCAACAGTAAATCTGTGTTCTATTGCTCTCCTCTGTTCTACGCTACCCCACAGTTACCCCCACCTGCCCCGGTTCAGCCCTGTCTTTTTACATCACATTGTTGTGTGTATAAACCACTAACACATAAATCAATAGCTGAGCTTTACTGTGTATTATGGCTAATTCACAGCAGTTACACGTTGATGCCCTGTTGTCAAGCTTTTGATAGATAAAGCTTGTAACTATACATATATAAGTAAAGTGGGATGAAGCTTTGTACATGAATGAGAGGCATGTGCAAGGTACAGTAAAAGAAACAGTTTTTTTTAATTCCATGTGTATTTTGACCAAAGTGGACCTATGTGGAGGAGAGTTGAACAGATGAGCTTTAAAGTGGAGGCATGCGGTCAAGACTGTGGGCAATGATGTGCTTCACATCATCTCTGTGGTATAGAAAAGTATCAAGTATTTATATTATCCTTAGCTCCATAGCCATGCTGGGACACTCTTTAGAAATAGCTTTCAAGCAATCTTCAAATCTACAGAGAACAGGATTTTTATTTCTATTGTTGGAGTTACCTTGGACTGGGATCTGTTACAAGGGCACAATCTCACCCTTTCTTTGCTCAAGGGCCTCTTTCACTTGAGCGGAGTGTGTCGTGTGTTGGATAAGTGAAAATTGACTGATTCTCATATTGACTGCAGTGTGTTCAGGGAGCTTTTACCACATATAGAAAGAAAGAACAGAGATGATGTGAGCTGTGCAAATGGTGCTGTGTGTAAATGGGAAAGGATCTGAACTTGTGACTGAAGAATTTGAAAGGTTGGCAAGTATACATAAGAATATAATACCACTTTGCAGCTTTATGCTCCAGAGCATCCATTTAACTTTGTGAAGTAAAAGCAAAACAAAAGGATGACATGTAGGGACAGGGTTCTGAGTGGCAAAAGCTGTTGTCTTCAAAAAGGAGAAGAGAGATGTCACTTGCTTAGTGACAGGTGTGGTAGTGAATACTGGGATTACATTCAACAGGTGGCCAGAAAAAGGAGACGAAAGGGATGTCCGTGTTGCTCTATTTCTGCTGGATATGTAAGTAGGCAACGGTTTGCTAACGTTAGCCATTACAAAGTGGTAAGGTACTCACTAACTGTACATTTGTTGTGGAGTCTTTCCACCCTCTAGTGGTCAAAAACATTTTATGTAGCGTTCAATCCAGCATTGGCTCAACGTAATCTGGGACTGTAAGCCACCTTTAATTTACCAGAGGCACAGACGCAACTCTCAATTTGTCTGCTACCTTTCAATAGTCACTTTGGTCACATGATGTCATGGCATTAGCATGTATGTTTGAGCTATTTGTGGATCATGCTCATCACCTGATGGACATTTAATACATGTATTCAAACACACAAGGAATATAAATCCAGCCTTATACACTATACCATTCCAAATCATACTTGACAGTTACCTAAGAACAATTCAATTGATGTAGTAACCCCCCCCCCCCCCACACAATAGTGTTGAAAACAGTATCTGAATCCAGTGTACGGCTCTGAAAATGATCCCGATGTGTTTTGGCTTCCCTCACACGCTGTTTATCCTCTCGGCTCTTTAGTCGACCCAAGGGCTTTAGTTGTAACACTAGCTTCTTTTCAGTCAGGCTCACTCCCGCTCTGTTTGTTCATGTAACTTAAACCAAGAAACATTGTGTCAATCTATGTCCAATATGTAAGATAATCCGTGGTCCCCACTCTTCAAGTAAAATCTGTTGCGGAATTGATTCCTCACGATAGTCATTTCAGATATATAGTACATTAGACATTGTCAGGCATACTCATCATATAAAAAAACTAATAACACAAAGACTTGATTCCTAATCCAAAGCATGTGTCTGCATGGTCAGGAAATTATTGAGCTTTTAAACATTTAGTAATGTTTTCTGATGTACCAGCAAGTTGGAGAATTGTTCACCAATGGCACAACTTTGTGTCTTAAAGGTGCCTCCTAGATTCAAAAAGTCTCTCCACTTTAATGTGTTTGGAGTCCAAAATGTTTACTCTGACCTCTATGGGTTGAAAGGTTCAAGTCTGTTGCACCACTGACCATTGCCAACGCTGTTGGGTGTGGTCAGACATGGTCCGCTGCACTTCTCAACACAACTAACTGTGATGTTGTCCATAATGTCTGCCGTGAAGCTGTGTCTTCAGGGTGAGCATGCACCAGCCTCAGTGTGCCTCAGTGTCAGTGTCTGTAGTGTCCATCAACCTGCATGTGTCTCTGTCTCTGCTGTTCCAAAGTCCAGTCCAGAGCAGTGTCCTGCATTACACTTTGGATCGTGTTGCATGTCAGTCATGTCTAACCCAAAGACACACTCAGAAAAGCATTGTTGGATGTCTTGATTGTCTAACAAAGATACAATTAAGTGCTCTTAATTGTATAGTTTAGGCTAACCTATGTCCCTGCATTGATGATAGGACATACACCACAAAGTTAGCAAAGAGTGGGGACTAATGCCCTGGCATAGGTTAGCTTAATGATGCTCTTTATTAGAAACGGACAATAACGAGTTGCTTCTGTGCCCTTGACTAACCACTGGTGGCTTGTGTATAGTGGTGCTCATGAACTGAAAAATTGTATAAGGTGTGTACGTGCATGGATAACCAAGGATTGCATCCACAACTGTAAAAGAAATAATTAAGCAGTGTTTTGGCTTTACTATTTGTCCACACTCACCCAGAAATGTAAAATACTGTTACTAATGATGGACCTGAGTTTGTGTTGTGTGGAGTGACTCTTTAGTCAGTAACTATTTGAACAAACTGAGAAGATGAGAAGCCTGCAAAAAAAACAGTTCACCCAAACACACATTTGTATCATTAAACCTAATTGATATAAAACAGATATGCCCATAATGTTTTGCAAAAGAAGGAAAAAGTGTGTTCAAATTTCCCCAAATATCTGTTGTGGTAGGGTGGTCCGCAGCTGTTTTGGAAACCACAGGTTTTTAGTGCCTTTTTGTGTCCTTGCACAAAAGGGAAAGCCTTGGGGATCCAGTCATAATACTGCCAGTGCTACACCTTGCAGGTAAAGAGGAAGAAGGAAAAGAAATAGTGTTGATGCATCTTTCTTTGCACTGCAATGCTGTAGTGGGGTCAGTGCCAAAGACAAGTAGAGCGCAACCGCGGGCAGAGGATAATGGAAGAGCGGAGGGAAGTAAGGAGATGAAACGATAAGGATAAAGGATGTAAGGACAGAGCACAAAGAGGAGGAAGCAGAAGTCTTCCTCTGCAGAGGTTCACTGAGGGTAGAACTGCTGCCGTGTAAACTCTCTCTAAAAATACACCAAACTGTTTTACATCTTTTGTTCATTTAAAAGTCCTGCCTGTGTAGCCCATGTTTCATATACCCCATCAAACAGTGGGGTCAGCATTTGAGGGGTCGACACTTAAAACATAAGCAGCTTTTGCTGTATGCAGCATCTACAGGCAGGTGCTTCAACCTCTCAGCACTTGCTTTTATTTTCTAAGGCACAATATTTTCTTCTTCATTTGCTGTTCAACAATACGAACTGTAATGTGTAATGAGTGCAAGCATTATTACAATATTCAGTGAAGTGTGAGTTTTGAATAAATTAAGCGTGTAAAAGATGACATGTTTATTCATTAGATTTTACAATAATCTAAAAAATCTAAATAATAAGTAGTGTAAATGGTTTGTAAACATTTAATTAGTATTATGTGGCTCTGTGTGGCGAACTACAACTGATGTGAAGTAGTTAATTAAAAATGGATGAGCATTTGACCAGCCTTTTAATAAAATGTACACAGTGGTGTTTGCTCTTGGGAGAACAGTTGAACTTGAGCTGAATTAAGTGCTTTTGCTGAATAATCAACTTGTGATCTTCTGAATGTATAACTCGACTGTGGAGAATAAGATGAGCCCAGAGGTGACTCTGTGTGAATATGTCTTTACTGCTACAAAAGCTACAGAGAGGAAAGTTTGGCTTTAAAGCACTCTATATTTCATCATGAACCAATTTGTTTCCTAATGCTTCTTTCTAAATGGGGTGAGACATCCAAAAGAGTGAGGCAGCCTTGACCCCATACAAGGACACTCACCCAAAATATGAAACATTTCTGATGTTCAGCTTTTCTCTGGGTCATTGTGCTGAAGCAGTGGATCCAGATATATTTATATACTTTCTGAATCAAATCTATATGATCTTGCCGAAGGAAAACAAAGGCATAATATTCAAGAAATTGAGTGCCAGTGATCCATCATCCTGTCCAAATCCCATTTTTCTGCACATCTCACTTGTCGTTTAATTGTGTAGTAGCCTCATGTTGAGTCATATTGATTGAAGTGTTCAATGGGCAGATTTAGTTGTAGCTGAGCTCAGCATTTATTAAGCACAAAGCTATGTTTCATTTTGGCAACATATCCAAAGAGATGAGCAGGTTTCTTGTTGTGTTTCTCTGGTGCTCCATGTGCTCAACGGCTGTTCTGCTGCGCTGATTAATATCACATGGTATGGATTTGTCTCTTTTGATTTTTAATTCACAAAGCTAAATTCAGGATTGGTGGTGTGCCCCTGATGTCTCCTGGTATTTGTAGGAATTAAAAGATCAGAATTTATCAGTGATACCCAGGCAGGACTTGGGCAAAATCCCGGATCACAGCTCTGTGAAGTTGGGGAATTACATATTCCTCATGTAGCATAGAATAACAACTAGATTTCACATCACATGGAAAAGATGAGCCAGTGCACTGTCAGCACTATGGCTCTACCACGTTAGACCTGGAAATGGCTGTTAGTCACACTTATGTTTAAAATGTCGATATGTACTGTATGTATGTATACTAACAGTACATATATAACACAGTTCACATAGCCTTAGTTGTTTTATTCAGGCTAATAAATCATGTGAATAACAGTAGCCTTGGCACATTTCTCATATCAGAACTGAAATTTGCAAATTGAATTGTTCAACCTGCAAATGATTGAGTAACCTTTTCAAATCACAAAGCTTTTTTTTTGGTATTTTGCAGATAGCAAATGCTTTGGTACATTGTTTCAAGCAATTTAGTACAATCTTCTGGTGTATTTACACTTACTCTCAGTTAAAGGTACACTGCTGGCATCATACCGTGGCTAGCAATATGCTCCTAATGACCAGCTAGACACAGAAAATGTTTTTGTTTGCAGTGGGTATTCAATGAGTGGATTTGGATGAGGAAATAAAAGGAGAAAGGTCCGCACAGCTTGTTTGGCTCCCACAAAATTTTAATTATTGTTTACACCAATGTGACGGTTCGGGCGTCTTGGCCCTTCATCAGACATGATGAAGACATGGATATGGATGAGGACCTAAACTATTTAAATGTCATATTTGGCTGCCTTTAGTCAACATCTCCATGGAGACGAGCTGGAGACGTCCCCGCTCCCAGTTAAGTTACAAGTGACAGGTCTTAGAAGAGGAGCCGCTCATAGCAAAGACACATGTTTGTTTGGTATTTTTCAACACTAAAAAATATGGAATACAATGAATGAATGAAATATTATTCTATTTATTGGGTAAAATGTTACGCCATGTACCTCAGAACCATCAAAACATTATCTCATAAAACAAGAGTTTTATGAGATAAGGCCTGAATGAATACTGTTATAAATGCATTGGAAAATATGCAGAACAATGTATAACGAATAATGAGATTACAGTAGAAACCCTAACCCAGGGTCTAAAGAAGGATCACAGACTGCACTGTAGTGACCCACTGTTCATGACAGTCTGTCCAACACTACGCAAACATTACAGTCCATGTACTGCAGTAAAATAGGCTAAATACAGTTTATGTGTGTGACAGCCGCTGCCGCATGTGCACACTGTCGTTGTGTCCTTGGGCGAGACACTTCACCTGCCTTGCCTGTGTGAATGTAGTGAGAGGGTGAATGTGTGATGGAGGTCAGAAGGGCCGATGGCGTAAATTGGCAGCCTCCCTTCAGAGACGAATGACAGAGACGAGTCTGTGGTATTTTGCAGTGAACATCTGCAGTTAGAAAATAGTAAATTGTAAAATACTCTCAGTGAAAGGCTATATAAAAATCACATGCCTTTTTCCTCCTTAGAAACACTTTTGAATCTCCCAGTTTGGCAACAAGTTGAAGCATTTTGATGGTGATGTTGTAAACGCTGCACAAAGGTGTTGTATTCTGGAAGTTCTGATGTGTCTCTGACAGAAATGTTTTATTATTTTGATGGATTACAGTTTTTCCCAGTCGCTTTGTCACATTTCTCAGACAGAACTATTATTTTCAAATGTTCAATCTGCAAATGATTAAGTTGGTTGTTCAAATCACAAAGTCATTTACTTGTTGCATTTTGCAGATAGCAAATGCTGAGGTGCATTATAGTTTCAAATGATTTTATGCAATCTTCGGTGTATTTACACTTACTTAGTTAAAACATGTAGATATTTCTTCATTGTTTTAGACATAGTCAACAAATGGTGCAAACCTATTGTTGTAAGAGTTTTTACAAGATCAGCTCTGAATGAAAACTGTGGAAAAATACGCAGACCAACATATAATTCAATTATTGTCAAAACCAGGATCTGGAGAAGGTTCTCAATCGCCACTGCCCCTTACAGTCGCCCACTGCTCCTGACAGTCACCCACACTGCTCCTGACAGTCACCCACACTGCCCCTGAGTCGCCCACTGCTCCTGACAGTCACCCACACTGCTCCTGACAGTCACCCACACTGCCCTTGACAGTCACCCACACTGCTCCTGACAGTCACCCCAATGCTACTCAAGCATTACAGTCATCCACAGTCACTGTGACCTAAACTACATACAGTTTATGTGTAAAATACAAAACAAAATGTGAAATACAATATGTATAAACAAGTGCCATCTATACAGTTTTGCTTCATGGAAAATGACAGAGATGAGTCTTTCACAAATGGTCACATTTATAAAGTGCTGTTTTATCTGCTTTAGGCACTCAAAGGCCTTTACATCAAGGAACCACTCACCCATTCACACACTCATCCATACACTTCAGCCTCCAGTGTGCGCAGACACTGGAGGCTGAAGTGAGGGTGAAGTGCCTAACCCAACTACGACTACTATTCAAACCGCTAACCCTCCGGTTACAAGACGAGCCGCTCCACCATTTGCACCACCGTTGCCTCACAATGAACATCTGTTAGAGCTGAGACTGAGAATGGTAAACTGTAAAATGTAGTCAGTAAATGACTTTATGAACAATCACACGCCTTTCCTCCTTCCTCCTCCTGAGAAACATCTTTGAAACGCAAATCTCAGTTTATGCAGGAGAATAAGCCGACAACAAGTGGAGTCATTTTGATGGTGATGTTCTCAAGTGTCTGTATCCTGGAGGCTCTGATGTGTTGAGAGAGAAATGCTTACTTTTGATGGTCTTTTAAGCAGGTTATTTGATTTTACAATTAAGACACTGTGTTTGGCGGTTTGTATGAATTGTTTTGCCAAATGAAAATATAAATTCTGATCTGAGAAATGTGCCAAGCCGACTTGGAAAAACTTGTCTTTTGCTTTGTATGAATTGTTTTAAGAAATGTAAAAAAAAGTATTAGCTCTGATGTGAGAAATGTGCCAAAGCAACTGAGAAAAACTGCAATAAGGAAAACCTTTTGATGCACCACGCAGGATGTGACGCGTAATGTTTTTTTTAGGACACACTGAAGCAAATCGTAATTACTGTATTAGATGCGACTCAATTTTTCATTTCCCTCTAGCTGTTCACAAACAAATTGCCCCAGCGCTCCAAACACCAAATAGCTGATTTGCCCGAGAATCTCAACACTCAGCAAAGAGCTTCATTTAAAGGGAAATGCTGATATCATCTTAATGTCTTTGATGGAAGTACAGTTTTCCTGGTTTGAGGAGTGGGGATATGGTAATTCCAGATGAAAGCAAAAAAAGTTGAGATGAAAGACGTGTCACAAAGACAAATGGGGCGGAGGCGAGCTACAGCTGCCTCGCGCCGCATCATCATCAGCTCCCTCACGCGCGGTTAGGCCCTGTCACGAGTAAAAGAAAGATGTTTTGCCTCTCCTCCTCTTATTTGATTTGCTGGAGGACAAAACAAGACCAACTTTACTATGCTGTTCAACTCTGCAGTGCTTAGTTGTATAAAAAAAATCAATTGTAATGATGTAATACTTTCGAAATGTAGCGGTCACGCCAACTTCTCAGCACCTTAGGCTATCACCCGCTCTGCTGGGTACGTGGGCAAAGGACCTCCAACTACTTAAACAGTTCGAGGCTGAGAATCGTCTGAGCTACGCAATAATTAAGCTTCCTAATTTCTCTGCGCACGATGAGGTCTTTGTTCATTACACGCTGCCATCAGCAATCAGCCGGGCCTATTATCAGGAACATATGGGTGGGAAGAATAGTTGAACTTAATCAGGTTCTCTTACGAGTTTCTCTGGAGCCTCATATCACACACTAGCAGTAATGTGTGCCCTATATATTCACCATTTTAAGTTTCTTGTAATTCATCTGGTGTTGAGCTCAGGGCCATCGTCATCATCCCTGGAGGGTGGCGGCAGCAGCTGTTATGTGAATGAATGTGTGTCTGTCCGAGTGTGCGCTGTGTGAAGGCCTTCTGGGAAATGTAGAGCTTGCATGTCCAGCCAACACACCAGCCAGGAGCCACCACTGCTCCGAGTCTAAGGGGTCGATCGTCTCACCATCAATCTCCTCTCCGGGGCTGCTGTGTCCTTGTTTCTTGCGTCCCCTCATTGTTCATTTTGGCCCATAGTCCTTGATGCTTTGAGCCTGAAAGAGGCAGACAAATATGAGCTGTATAGCAAAGGGCATTTCTCATTTGGAATAAAAGACGTTAAGATGTTTAGGACAAAGCAATCAAAAGAAAAAAAGATTATGCTTGCTATCATTATGGTATGCCCACTGAATATTATTCTTAGTTTTCGAGAAGAAACCGATAAAAAACAATGAGGAAATGTCTCTTTTTCTCCTGTAAAACCAGATGGAGCGGATTTAAAACTTGGACTTAAAATGAAATAGAAAATAATCACCCTACAATTCAAAAAGTGGGGAGTGAAATGAGACAATGGAGTGCATTTAAAGACACCTCAGCATGTGGTGTTTCTATTTAGGGTTACAGGGTTTAGAAATGTGTAAAAATAGTAGTTATAGACAGGCTCGGGGCTGTCCTTGCGCATTCTGCTTGAAGCGTATTGGCTTGTTTCTCGGCAGGGCTTAAAACACTGATGTTTGCAGATAACCTTCGTTCAGTGCTTTCTGCTAATGCAGCAATCTGCCCAGTGCTGATTACCCCGTTATCCAGTAGTAAAGTACACACACTCAAATACACGGCCGGACCGCGGGCACTTGATTTTTAACAACAAAAGTGCAAAGGAAGAAAAAAGTATAGACTCGATATCTGCAATGCTAAGATGTTCTCAACTGCCATTTCGGTCTAAGTTTAGTCGGGGCTAGAGAGAGGTCATTCCAGGTGTCTTTTGCAGTATGATGGAGTAAGCAAAGCAACAAATAAAACTATAGTTAAGCAATTATCTTTATATTATATTATTTACTATAAAACCTTTATTTCATTTAACTCCAGTCACATATAGGCTAATGATATTGAGATGCTATAACACAGGACTAAGAGCTTGTTAATTGGATTAAATGCGAGTTCTCCACAACCACTGGACATCTTATGGTCAGCAATAATAAACGCAGACATCAATGAGACATGATGTCTTGTGTTATTTTGAGATCAAAGTGGACACAGACAGAGATCTGTGGCTTTGCTGCAAGAACTGAACGCAAAGTCAATTTGAATGAGATCTGGCAGAAACAGTTGAAATCTGGAAGTAGACTAGACAATACAAACTCAAATTATGTTTGAACATTTTTTAATAATGTTGTATTTAATATTATATACATATACATATTAATTGCATATGTTAAGTGTGAATATTGACTTAAATGAATATGGATACTAACTATTGTTAAGCATGGCTTCCACTATCTTATAATATTATGACACTTTGTTTTATAAGTGACTTATGTTGGCACAGATTTACACCCAACACTAATGTGTGTCAGAACAGATCAATAGGGGATGTGTCTGATACCATCAGGGAGTGGCGACATTTTCGTGTAAAATGACTGAACACAGTTCACTTCTGGCAGAGCAAAGGTGCAGGCGCGGCCTAATTGTGGGGTGTATCTGCACAAAGCCAAAGCCAGTGTAGCGTATGGCTCACAGCTGCTCCACGCCAACAGCCTGACATGTGCGCCTTTTGCACACGTCACACACATGAGTGCACTTCGCTCTGTGTCTGTGCCCTCCTGTCTGTCTTTGTCACACTCACAGGTGGAGCAGGAACAGTCCTGCAGAACATCACTGCTCTATTTTCAGTGACTTTCACGCCAACAACGCAAGTCACTGCGGGGCATCTGTTGCCCACTCTGTCTCTACATTCATTATATGGTTCACTCTTGAATCCATCCTGTTAAATGTATTTAAGCGCTGTGGCATCAGTAATGTTTTGTTCTGTGAACTCACCTTAGCTGGTTGCTGTGGTAACTGCTGATGTGTGGGCCACATTAAAACAGTACATTTATAGACTCATTTGACACAGTGTATATAACATGAAGTATTTATACAGGAGCACATTTCCAGAATAGACACCTTAGATATCAACACCTATCTCTGTCCTCTGTCTTCTCCCTTGGGTGATCTGCTGGTAACCAGTGTCTTCAAGTGTATGAGTTTGAACAGGGAGCATGTGACATAAGCACCAGGGAGCCCCATGATGTGCAGGCTTTCCTGGCTCATTATAAAAAGCTGACGGTGCAGGCCCTAACCCCCTCTCCCCCTCCCAGCGCCTCCTCCACCTCCGCAGTGGATCGACACCAGCACACTGGCCGCTTGGAGACCTTAAAGAGCATCTGCTGCACTGCTCTGTCCCACACTGCAGCAGCGCACTAATGATGCTCCATGGGAAGCCCCAGCGTTTAGAGGAGGCTCAAGCACATGGCTGCCAATAAGATTCACTTTATACTAGTGGATGCTGTTCAATACAGTGTTTACAAGCTTAGCTTTAACAATACAAATATTGTCATAGCTGATTAAATTATTATTATTTTGTCTCATTGATTGGACGGTGTTTGAGCATGTTTAATGTTTTACTGAGCACATCAGTGAGAACACATCTTTATCAGTCATTCTCTCCTTTGATCAGTGACCTCATCTGTGCATGTTATCTGGAGCATATCATTCCACTGTGTTATTTGTTACAATAGCTGAGTAAAGCACCATAGAAACAATGGCACACAGTTGTGCATGCACACTGGTTTTAAGTGACAAAATATTAATTTCCATTTGCCTTGTATATAATGTCATTCAGCCCTTGATGGTTTTCTAGTCAAACCAAACTAATAGCTCTAATGAATGGTTGACGCTCAATCAGATCACTGCCTTCATTAGTGTTGTTTATTAATGGTTTGTGTTTCTCCACTCTCCCTCTCTTCCTCCTTTTCTATCCTTTTGTCTTTGCAGGATCCTGCTGACCGTGGTGGTGATCTTTCGTATTCTTATAGTGGGAATTGTGGGAGAAAAGGTCTATGAGGATGAACAGATAATGTTCATCTGCAACACCATGCAGCCCGGCTGCAACCAGGCTTGTTATGACAAAGCCTTTCCGATCTCGCACATCCGTTACTGGGTGTTTCAGATCATTCTGGTGTGCACCCCAAGCTTGTGTTTCATCACATACTCTGTGCACCAGTCAGCCAAAGCAAGAGATCGCAGCTACTCTCTGCTGCACTCCCACATGGACCACTATGGACATGGCCACCACGGCCGCCACCACGACCACCACGCCCGCAAGCTGCACTCACGCAACATCAACGGCATCCTGGTGCATCCTGACAGCAAAGAGGATCACGACCTTCTGGATGTGAAGGAAATCCCCAATGGGCCCAGTCGGGGCCTTCCTGTCACCAAGAGCGCCAAAGTGCGGCGACAGGAGGGTATTTCCCGCTTCTACGTCATCCAGGTGGTGTTTCGCAATGCACTGGAGATCGGCTTTTTGGCCGGCCAATACTTCTTGTACGGCTTCAACGTACCTGGGATGTTTGAGTGTGACCGATATCCATGTGTTAAGGAGGTGGAGTGTTACGTGTCTCGTCCCACAGAAAAGACCGTCTTTCTGGTCTTCATGTTTGCAGTGAGTGGAATATGTGTGCTGCTCAACCTGGCAGAGCTTAACCACCTCGGCTGGAGGAAGATAAAGACAGCCATCCGAGGGGTGCAAGCTCGCAGGAAGTCCATCTGTGAAGTCCGTAAGAAAGATGTTTCCCACCTGTCCCAGGCCCCAAACCTGGGCAGGACCCAGTCTAGTGAGTCCGCCTATGTCTGACAGAGGCTCCTCAGGCCGGGGGCTCGAGGACCTGTCAGACTATGGAGGCGAGCTTTTTCCTGGCTTAGGAACCCTAACTAAAGGGCACAAGTTAAACTCACCAGTAGATTACTATTGAGGAGCACACACAGACTCTCTGTAGTTACAATGAAGTTCAGAGACACTTCAAAAAATCTCTTCCTAAAAGGCAACTGTGTTGTCTTTTTCTTGTACAAATGGTCCCAGAGGGCTCTGCTCTGCCTAGGTGACACTAGGTGCCTTCACGAACTCTACAAACACAGCTGAGCAATTACTAAGAAAATGCTAAAAAACCCAAGTTGAATTATGTAGTCTTTATTATTAGTATTTTTCAGTTGGTTTAAAACAATCTCAATTTTTTAATGTGTGCATATGCAAGAGCTTAAGCGTGTGCATGCATACGCATGTGTGTGGGGAAAAAGCCAATGTCTGACTCCTGTCAGAATCTTGAATGCTTAGCTAATCTGAGCTAGAAAGAGGACAACTTTATTACTGTCCATAATATTTCGATAAAGTCACTTATGGACCCAACACACCTTTTTATTTATGCTTAAGTCAAGAAACAAACGGCACTAAAATGACTAACTGGAACATGTCTCTGTACTGTACTAAGCTTTTTATTATATGTCTTAGCCCACTCTTTGTCACTTTAGATGCCAGACTGGCATTGTCCTGGACTTCTGTTGCAAGTCAGCAACGGAGCATTTGTTACAGACTTGTTATTGTCAACATACACTGCAGCACTGTGTAACATACAACCTGATGGTGATGCCTTCAAGGCGTGCTGTTTCTTTTAGCAGTCCAGAGCAGTGCATTTGTGATCACTGTCTAAAGGGTTATTACTGTTACATAGAACTTTTTCAACTATTGTAGCCACAGATATTTTCACATTTAACCTCAATTTTTCACAAACAAATGGTGCCATATTGTACATAAATGGAGTATAACTATAACCTGTGCAGTATAGAAAAGCTGCTTTGGATTGGGGACAGATGTGGGTAATGATAAAGATGAATTATAGATTTCCAGCTTTAACAGTATGTATTAATAATGTGCTTTTTGTTAAGTCTTCATTGTGGAGACTATGTCCCAAAAGTGTTCTCCCCTATGGACGATGAAAGGCATGTTATTGAAGCATTACAATAGAATGGATAGATAAAGACTGTAATTTAAAAAGAAAATGTTTTATTTATTTGCATCCTGCTCCTGTAAAATGTAGTACTCAGCATGCATTAAGATGAAAAATATAAAGAGATGATTATAGTATCCCTGTGTGGGAATATCGAAAGTGAATTTCAGAGAGGCTCCAGTTGCAGCAATAATAAAACCTAGTATGCGAAAAAATATGTGAATAAATTATTATGCAAACAGATTATTTTGTGGAGTGCCTTTTTACATATTCATTGTATCGTGAAACACATAGCGAAAATCTGCCTTCAGTCAAAAAATATTACTTGCAAATCTTTCCGTGATTTGGTGCACAAGGTGAAGCTTTTTATTTCATGCACCGGTTCACTAATGCAAAGTGACATTCTTGTCTGGCCGTGGAGAAAAGTATGTTACACATTTAAGAAACGGGGAAATAAACTGCACACATATGCACACATGTATGAGGGCCGCATAATCACCAATCACACCCCCTACATCGTCTAACAGTCGATGCACCATGTTATGATGCTGTGCTTTTAGACGCAGTGATTCACAATCTCTTTCATCGTGAATTATTCAATATAAAGGAATGATATAGCGCTCGCATTAGTACTTTCTGCTCATGAATTACACATGCGCAACTCCCAAGATACAGAACTGACCACTGCTAACTTTTGCCCAAAACTCATGAAGAACTTTAGCCGAGGTGGAAACTGTAACTCAATTCAAAATGTTGCATTAAAAGAATATGATAGTAATACTTGCTGGCTATGTGGTAGTAAAGGCTCTTAGTGGTATAGGAGTTTTCCAAGGTATCATCTGTACTGGGTTTTAGTGTTGAGGACATTTTGTTTCTCCTCATGGGATTTGAGTATTACAGTATATTGATTTGATTTTAGTTTAGTTGTTCACATAATACAATACAGTGGATTGCAAACTGTGGTCCGTATATTGGAGTTACTGGGGTTTATTCAGATAGGGTCATCTGATATTTTATACCACTTCAATCATTTGAGAGATAATTTCATTTGCATTAGATTAGTGCTTTAGTAATGCCTTTTTTCTGACATGGTTAGACATGATTTACACCCAATCTACACCAAAATACAGTCATACAGTCATCTGCTAAAAGATAGCTGGGTTCTGACCAAGACTCTTGAAAAGTCCAAACTCCAAATCAACCCAGATAACGGCTTAAGAACCCTTGTCTTGAGAAACTTTAGGCTGTTTACTCTCTCACAATGAGAATATCAGACTAACATTTTACTTATTGCATTAGACTTACATACATTCATCTACATAGAACCAATACAACTATGGCTAGTAAAAAAATGTCCTTGTTAGTAACATTTATAATGTTAATGTCAAATCCCTGCGCTCCATTATTTTAAGACTGGGTCTGCGCATGAGACACGGGCACCTGGTTTATTAGAGTGAATCTGATAATTCCCGTAATGAGGAAGGTTATGGAGGCAGAGGAGGAGAAGTGTGGGGGTGGTGAACCTTTTAGCGGTATTAAACCATCAGACGAAGCGGGCGGAAGTGACTGAGTCCTGGGGGACACTGTGGCTTGGGGCTTACCACACTGACACATGGCTTGATCATATAGGGCTGATCGTCTCTTATGCCCTGTCCAATAATGAATTTTCTGCTTATTCATTCACTTAAAGGCCACAGAGTATTTATATTGACATAGATAGAGTAAGTGAGCACACATACACAGTCAATAAATGCTTAAACAAAAGGCTTAGGGATGTAGCCGGCTGTTGCTGTGGTGACAGGAGGTAACGATGTTAAGCAGTGGAGGGCAGCTCTGCACCAGCTCCTCTGCGCTTTAGACACGACTCACTCCGGCGGCTCTCGGCAGGACGGGTGCAGCACTGCAGATGTATGACCAGCTGTTCAGCACTTACAGTACACAGACAACAGACCAGCCACTTTCGAGTTGCTGCTTGTATTTACATTTAGAAGCAACGGAAAGAGGGTTCTACTACGAAACAGCTAAAAGAACAGAAATGGACTCTTTTCTGTACTGTATATGTGGTCATTATAAAATGCTGGCCAATGTGGAGTCATGGGTTTGATTCCCGTCTGTTAACTGCATGTCTCACCTCCATTAAGACTGTACTGTCCTGTATTAACAATTAAAAACAAAAAACACATCATGGGCCAAACACTTGGAAAACAAATGCTATGTGGTAAAATATATACATTTATGGAAAACACTTTTCAAATGTATCTGAACTTAAAGGTGAATTGAAAACAACAACAACTTGATATTAGTGTGGGTGGTTAGCAATGGCGTCTTTACTTTTAGTCTTTGTTTTTAGGGTTTCTGTTTTCTCTGCTGAATGCATGCGTAACCATAAAAACAATTGCTTCTGGAGCGTTATAGAGGGTATATTATGCACTAATAAAAAAAAAAAAAGAATTGGGTTTTTTTTGTATAAAAAGTTCCACAGTGCACCTTTAAATACTGCTTACAAACTGCTAATTCACTCAAGGTCAAAGGTTCACAGCCTAGGTTAGAAGGTCAGGCCATAAACAATAATATTTTAGCATATTCAACAATAAAAATTACACACAGATAATTGTAAAGGGAGTATAGCCAAATTTCCTTTTATTCAACAGAAGTGTCTATTCATTTATTTGTATTAAATGTTTTCATGTGTCTGTTTTTACCATGGACCATGAGCCTGTCTATCTATGTATTGGAAATTGTTTTGATGTATTTGATTTTATACATGAGGGTCATGGTTTTTGACTGAGGGGAGCGTGGCCTGTCTTCAGCACAAGCGGGAGGGACTTCAAGGAAAAAAAGCTTGGGAACCACTGCGCTGCAAGAAATGTACACCCCAAAAGCTTTTTTTAAACACAGCTTACTGTCAGCGGTAAGAAGAACATTTGCAAAAAGAGTGTAAGGAAAAAATCAGGAATTGTTTTAGGGTCCCATTGGGTAGAAGTTAAAAGAGTAACAGGCAGGATGCTGCAGTGAGGATTGTGCCGCAGCTGTTGAGACTATGACACCATACATTGCACTTGAGTCTGTTGGCTTCAGTCCTTAGTTTACCTTGGGCCCAGCAACGTTTTGCCCGGGCCATTATGAGAACAGACAGGTGCAGCTGTTCGTGTGAAACCGTGAGGCTGAGCTCCGGCGCTGCTCCATGTCCGTGTGGCTGCATCCGTGAATTAGGTATAGCTCAATGCATAACCACAACTTAATACTTCATCCCGCGCTGCCAACTCAAGCAGGAACGCTCACAAATAAACCGTTTACCGCACTGCAACAGTTCAGGAGGGCAATCATGAATTTTAAATGAAGCCGAGTAAATAGCCTACTCACACAAGATGGAATGAAAAATGTAATAAGGTACACACAGGAATTCAGCCCAATACCCCCGCTAAGTCAGCTAAACCCAGCACATGCAACATATGCTGGCTTCTGGTCGAATCTCTTCTGCTACAATGGATTAGAGATTGTATTTATGGGCTGTTGCCTATGAGCTCGGATGCCTGAAGTGCTAAGGCGTTCTACTTTTGTTTTGTTTTTCACTGTGGGCTCTGAGGATTGCGGAAATGCCAAACACAAAGCCATCGTCTCAGGCAGTAAATAAACATTTACACACGCGTTTGCACACAATTACTTTGAGATACAGCATGAGTCAACTCTTCTGGCTGGAAGCAGGAGGTGAGAAAATGATGCGTTTTCTTTACAGGATGAAATATGGAAGCGTGTATGGTACATTTACACAAGTATACTATGTAGTAGATTACGTTTTGAAGCAATTGAACTTGTTGGAGTTGTTTTTACGAAACAGTAGCTTTTACGTTGACCAAAATTACTGTATTTACATCAACACACAAACAAAAATCCGACATACAAGTAATATTTTAAACTAGTCTCACTACTTAACCCACAGATGAAATAAAGTAAGTAGTCTTAGCTGAGTGTATTCTTTCTTAACTTCCTTATTAACATCACAAGTTTCTAAAGAGGCCATAATAATGTTGAGGTGGAGAATTTGATGTTTGGTGTTTGGTTAAATGTATCTGTAATTACTGGCCTCTCCATGAAACAAAAACTGACTGAAAGTTGAACGCCTTCTCTCTGTTTTAGTGGTGGCCCCAAAGCCCCAAAATTCAACAGAGTATGTGAATGAATATTAATATGAGTTTTATGGACACAAAAGTTAAGATATGGATTTCCTGTTTGAAGACTTTTCTCAAAAAGTCTGAAATGATGACGAAACATTTTAAAATGACGTTAACACAACCTGTTGCTTGGGTCTACTCACATAGGTAGACTCAGATACCCCACATACAGCATAGGGTAGGTGTTGTTTACCGTTTACCATTTAACTACTGAGATACGAAGCTGCGTCAGTGGCGCAGGTGACAGAGTGGGTCATCTCATCATCAGAAGGTCAGGGGTTCGAATCCCAGCCATGTGCACACTGCGCTTAGAGTGCCTAATGTAGGTGGAAAAACCCTGTTGAGACCATTTACCAATTGTTCTATGTCATATAGGCCAATGTCTCAACTGGTATGGCATCGGGATCCACTATTGCCCAAAGATGACCCAAAGGAACCCTAAAACGTATTTTGTTATACACTATATAATGTAAAATACTGTATTTTCCCCACACATTGTTATTGAAAAAATAGATTAGATAAGATACGGTACGGATTCAGGTGAGGTACATTTCCCTTAAAATATTCAATGAAAAGTTCCCTGGGAAAGGCTCCCAACCTACTGAAAATGGTTCCGTCCCCCACTTTAGAGTAAAATTTTAAATTTAGTATTTTGAAAAAAATGTTATTTTGTTTTAGTCAAGATTTTGTCAATTCATTCTTTTTAGTTTCGGTGTAATTTGAGCGGACAAAAATTCCATATAAATTTAGGTGACTAAATCTAGAAACTGAACATTTATATTATTGTGTTCAAACATTATTCTCTGCTTCATGGAGCTTCTCCCACATGAACAAAACACTGACCTGTTCCTTTTGGCCGAGAATCTAAATGATATGAGGCTCTTTCAAACTGCCACTGAAGTTCACATGTTTTTAGCATTTTTCCTTGCATTCCTTGCGAGTCGACAAAAAATATCTGGACATGTTACTCATAGTCATTTTTTAATTTAGTTTTAGTCTAATTTTAGTCAGCAAAAAATGTGCAAAAAAAGAGTTCGATTCAAATGAAATACCACACAATAATTTGATTAAAATTACAATAAAATATTTTAGTTGATGAAATTAACACTAAGGACTCACCAGTTGAGAACCACAGCTACAGGCCTATAGGACACATTTACCCAGATGCGTTGTTTACTCAATTTGCCCCACACACAAACACAACGTAGACATTAAAATAACCCCCCTGCCTGTGGAGATCAGTCAATATCAGCAGATTGATCGGCATTGACCGCCTACTTGCAGCCATTCACCGCTTCCCTCTTCATCAAATTTTCATCTGCTCGGTGACCTACTCCAGCACTCATAATATCCCGCTTGTGGAGAGAATCATTTCATTATACCTCTCCTGTGTTCCTAACATATCTCCCTCTTGCCTCATTCATAAAGACTAAATTGGAGTTGGCTTTATGCGTCTCCGGAGCATGCCCCACTTGCAGCATCCTAACGTCTTGTGCCATCAATTTGTGTCAGCCTGTATTCGGCTCATTGCAGGTGACTGGGGCTGCTCTGTGCGATCCCCGCTCGGCACTGCCTCCTGTTGTCCCTTCCCTCTCCGTACGTCTCCATCTGGTCCGTCCTGCTCCTGACTCCCGCGACCTTGTGTGTCCTCGCCCACGCGGACCCGCACTTGATTTCCCACCATGCACCTGGCCTTCACTTGTCTGAATTAAATAGAGTGAGTGCAGTGATGGATTCCTCGTCAGCGCTACCTGTCATAGAGGTTTATACTCTATCAAAGCAGCTCGATCTCACGAGGAGCCGGGGCGAATCCAGGCGCGCTTACTCTAAAGCCGAACTCATAGTTCTGTATTTCTGTCACCATACGGTTTGTCAGCACCTCTTGGGACAGATAAACTGTCCGACAGCTTAGCAGCATTTTAAATGTTCTTTATTCCTCTCCTTTGTCTGTATAACTGGCACCACAGGATGCCCCAGAAGTCGTACAAAAATGGAGCGCATGGCCTATTTTCCTTTACACTGCCTAATTCAGTCATCTGCATCACACAAAGCCCCAATTTTAAAATGTATTTCATTATTTTAAATTTGAGGAAAAAGGGCATGCCGAGAAGAAAACGATTTCCTAAGTAATAAGTAATCCCTAATAAGATTTCACCTGAGAAAAAAAAGCACTGGTTGGTCACAAGAATTGGTCACAAGAATAGCAACATAAAAACAACCAAGTATTTGTCTTACTAAGATTAAAAAGAACTTCTGGTAATATGTAAAAAGGCTACTACCTCATCACATGCATTTTTCTCATCAAAACAGTACATTTTATTTAGATTTTGCATCTCATGGATATTCAAGTCCTTTTGAGCAAATGCACTTCAAAATTTCATGTTTGTTTGTTTTCTCTATAGTTCAGTTAGCAGCTCTGATGTTTGGGACTATTTTTTAAGATAAGATAAGATAGTTCTTTGTTGATCTCACAGCGGAGAAATTTACTTACAGCTCTTAGGACAGGATCACAAAAGGAGGTGCAAAAAGTCAGGAAATGTGCCATCGAGAAGAAAAAAGGTTTGCAAACAGTAGTAATAATACTGGAATAGGATAATAAACAGAATTTTAAAAGCTACTACTGATCAATTAAAATGAGATGAGTGTATCTTAGCATCTATCAATAAAACTGTATTTTTTTTTTGCACACTGTTATTGTTTTTATGTCTTCCTAGACAACTGCTCCTCATCAAGCATTTTTCAATGTGCTGTACATTCTCGGCTGTCATATTGACCATGAAATACCTTGTGCATTGATCTAATCCCCCCGAGTGTCAACACAGTGTGGAGCTTGAGGACGTCCACATGAGAAGGATCACAACTGGACAAGCTTTCCCCGTAACGTGTACCTCCACAGATCCCTCCTAAGAAGCCCTAATCCTCTGCTCCGAGCCCAAATAAGCCACTGCTGCAATAAATTCAGCCAGGCAAGGACACTGCGGGCCCTTCGCGCTCCCGTCTCTGCATCACGCGGCTCTCTCTGTCATTACGCGGCTGAGGTGATTACCAAAGGTTGATGATGTGGGAAGCAACGGGTCATTTGCTGCTGACTCTATTTTTCACAGCTCGGAGCCGCAAATGGAAAAAGCCCACGCCAAGCTGAGGAATTCCTAATGCCATTATTAAAACTTAGGGAAAGAAATAATTTTGCTGCGCACTTCACTGTAAAGCGGATGAATACGCCGAAGATATGTGTAAGATGGTGAACCTTGAGCATCATTTGACCTCACTGTCAGGACGTTAATTCTTGTTTTAAATGCTTAACATCTCCATCTGTTTCTGTGCCAAAGACCAAGGTCATTGCAGAAATAGAGCACGGCGCTCACTGCAATGAACCCATCACGTTTTATGTCTACAATCATGCTCCTTTCAATAGACTACATTAATGACCTTAGTATCGCCCACAAAAGGCATCCGCCATAAACGGTTGTGCATACAGCGGACCTAAGGCAGGGAGATTTCCCCCTCCTGAAGCCCATATGGTAAAAACTCAGTGAATACCATCCCCCACTAGTATACACCTCTGCTTCCTATAGATCAATAGAGAGAGGTCATCTGAAAAGTGCCGCTCTAGTCTTATTTTCTAATTACAACAGACTGTAGCTGAAGCGGGATGCCACAACAGACACACGCCTTCAAGACATGCTCCAAAACCAAAGCAATTTAGACGACACAGACTTCATAATTTGAAGAACATTGGAGAGCATCAGCAATCTCCGCCATCTTTTACACAGCCGCTGCTCGTCCTATGGCTTTATTAGACGGAGGGGAGAAGATGGAGAGCAAAAGATTTATATAGACACAGAGGGGTGATAGTTTAGAGGTTGAGAGTCAGCACACTGGATAATGCTCTATTTTCTGGTGGAATGGACTTGGAGTGAAGCACAGTGCCTCCAAGAGGAACAGCCGCACACTGCAGCAAACAAGCACTAGACAGGGTTGTTGTTCAAAGAGAAAAGGCAGTGTATATGTAGCATGCACTCTTTCTGGATTACAAAGGGTGCACAATCACAACTCCTGAGTGGCTATATTGAGGAGCCATCTGTGTTTGCAGACATGATACCAAACCTTATGTTGAAACTGAGCTTTAACTAATGGAGGCCTGCACTGGCACAGTTGTTAGGTTTATTGCAAGCTGTTTTTTGCCAAAGAATCTGGAAACCCAAAATGTGAGGCTCATTCTGCTTTTTGATTAGATGGTTAGCAAAACTTAAATAATGTAAAAGATGTTATAAATATGGATAAACCAATATTAACATTAACATGAAAAAGAAAAACCCTTCCTACATACATACAGCTGTGCTCAAATGTTTACACACCCTGACAATATGAATGATAACACAAAAACCTTTATTTCACTCATGGTTAGTGGTTGTGTGAATATCCCTGATGAAAAGTTTACATATTGTGCATCTTGAAACAAACATACCTTTTTTTCAGAGTCCATTTTTTTCCAGAGAGTCCTGTATTTCAGCTGAAGTGAGTTTGAGCAATTTTTCTGGCAGTTGTTGAAGGTCATGTGAACGTTTGATCAGGGACATTTGAGAAGTTTCTGTTTCATTATGATTTTAAAAGATTAAACTCAGTTCTTTGACAATAAATGGCTTCACACAACCACTAACCATGAGAGGAAAAAAAGATTTTTGTGTTGTCATTCATATTCTATGAAAAATGGCCAAAAGATTAAAATGGTATGTAAACTCTTGAGCACAACTGTACTACTACATACATAAAAATACCTTTAAAACATGGTGACTGTAGCAGAGATAACTCTATTACACATATAATAATTTATGCTGATGTAAAACAACACAGCCCTAGCCCTCATGAATTCAGGAAGCATGAGCATGTCCTAAAGTAGAGTTTTACTCCAATGACAAAAAAGGTTGTGGTTTATTTTGTGGTAATTTTGTGCGTGTAATCTCTTTTAAGGATATTATCAAGGGTATTATTAAGGTGTGGATTAACATAATTAGGTGATGTTGTTTTGTTTAACGCGTTGAATTCAAATGTTAGACTATTGTTGTAATTCTTTGTTACTGAGTATGTTCACATCAGCCATCTTGCTGGTTTTCTATAGAGTTAACGGTGATCAGGTTGATCTTTTGGAGCTCCTAAAAGACAGCTACCATTCTCTTGAGCTCAGCCAAACTGTGACAGCCTTCTTTCATGTATTATCCACTGTTTTAGGTAGGAACATGCAACATATGTAAAACGAGCAAGGATGAAATGGTGTGGAGGTGAATAGAAACTTGTGAAAAATATTCTGCTTCTGCCTCACCTTCGCGTGTGCTTTATGTGACACAGTGGACCATGTACCGGCTTAATCCAGACTGCTTTATTCATCCACAAATCTCATCATCACACCACCCACAGCTCGGCAGCCGGGCCGTGCATCAAATCTGTGCATCAAGGTGCAGGACTGTGGGAGGAAACCAAGACATTGTTAACCAGGTCTTGACACAGAGGTAAAACAGGACTAAAGCATGTCACATACAAAACTTCAAACAGAAACGAGACATGTGAGGCACATGGTCGGCACTAAGTCAAAGTACATTTTAGAAAGTGCAATGTTTTACAATTGCATTAACATCTGGACGTTTTCTCAAGCTGGCATTTGGCCATGAAGACCATTAGAGAAATATGCAGCCATACTTAAGAGGCCAATCACATGCTTCATATAATAAATAACACAATGATGAAGGCTAAAAAGGATTAAGTGATCCCAAAAAGCCAGCTTTACAAAGAAATGTATGTTTGACATTCAGGAGTCCAGGCTCAAGAGCAGCATGATACGAGAAGTTTCTACAAGCTACACGACAGACAACCAATGATACAGTGTGTTAAAATATTACATTTTTATTGGTAACGCTGCGTTGAAATCCCACTTGTTGAAATACTCAAGCAGCAGCTCTCATTTGTCATCAATACTTTCTACTAAGAAAACAGACAAAAACACAAAAAATAGGCAAAATTTCCTATGATATACAGTGGGGAAAAAAGTATTTAGTCAGCCTCCAATGGTGCAAGTTCTCTCACTTAAATAGATGACAGAGGCCTTTCATTTTCATCATAGGTACACCTCAATTAGGAGACAGAAAATCATTTTTAAAGAATTTATTTGCAAATTATGGTGGAAAATAAGTATTTCACAAAAGTTAATCTCAATACTTTGTTATACAGCCTTTTTTGGCAATGACAGAGGTCAAACGTTTTCTGTAAGTCTTCACAAGGTTTTCACACTATTGCTGGTATTTTGGTCCATTTTGGTCCATCTCCTCTAGAGCAGTGATGTTTTGGGGCTGTTGCTGGGCAACATGGACTTTAACCTTGAAGCCACTACTTTGTTGCCCAGGCGGTGTGTTTGGGATCAGCGCCGCTGTGCTGGTAACGTGCTGTGCGTGGGGCACCAAGTGCTCCAAGGGGCACCACATTGATGACTGATTGCATGACATTGCACAGTATTTGCGCTGTTGTTTTTAATGCAATTGACAAAAACGGCCTTTTAATTCAATGAGATCGATAAGGAAGAGTTACAGAAGTGTCTGTCAATGGGGCCAATTAACTGCAATTAATGGGCATTAAGTATTAAATAAAAACTATTCAATTATTGCATCTAAACTCAGGTAATTAAACACATTTCTACAATTATTTAATGCATACTTAGTTTATTTTATTTTCTTCTTTTTACCAGTTTTTACCAAAAAGTTCAATTTTGGTTTCATCTGACCCTATAACATTCTCCCAATCCTCTTCTGGATCATCCAAATGCTCTCTAGCAAACTTCAGACGGGCCTGGACATGTACTGGCTTAAGCAGGGGGACATGTCTGGCACTGCAGGATTTGAGTCCCTGGCGGCGGGACTCAGCAGATTCAGTCTTCCCAGCCTGGTGCAGGTCTACAATTTTGTTTCTGGTGTCCTTTGACAGCTCTTTGGCCTTGGCCATAGTGGAGTTTGGTGTGACTGTTTGTCGACAGGTGTCTTTTATACTGATAACAAGTTCAAACAGGTGCCATTAACACTGGTAACGAGTGGAGGACAGAGGAGCCTCTTAAAGAAGAAGTTACAGCTCTGTGAGAGCCAGAAATCTTGCTTGTTTGTAGGTCACCAAATACTTATTTTCCACCATAATTTGCAAGTAAATTATTTCAAAATGAGACAATGTGATTTCTGGATCTGATTTTATCTCTCATAGTTGAGGTGTACCTATGATGAAAATTACAGATCTCTTTTTAAGTGGGAGAACTTGCACAATTGGCAAAGCACTTCACCCATGAAAGGGAGGGGGGCTCATTCACTCCAGGCTGATGGTGGTAAGCTACATTTGTAGCCACAGTTTCCCCCTGGGGCAGACTGACAGAAGCAAGGCTGCTC